>JAHBCN010010958.1:0-30306 GCA_019359885.1 Listronotus oregonensis | reverse complement strand
TTTTAAAACAAAAAAAACCGATATTGAGGTCACAAAATTACCTTTATTTTTTAGAACAGCATTTTTAATTACTTTTTTTTTAAACAAATTTCCAGGAAAATGGAAACCAATAACAAGAAAATTTTCAGTTTTTTTTTTGGAATACTCGCCTTCTACTTTTAAAATGGGCCCCTCTTTGGGCCCCCGGTATAGGGGCTGACCGTCCACCCCTATTAACCCCAGAACTTGCAGTTCCCCTGCAACAAAAAAAAACCCCAAAAAAAAAATACTAGTCTACTTTTTGGGGGAAAGTGGCCACCTTTGGGCCCAAAAAAAAAAAAACAAAAAAATTAAACTAAATTTTAAGGAAAAATTTTTAAAAGGGTTTTCATAATGACACTAGGTAAAACAACAATTTTTTAATAAACGATTTTTTACAAACTTCTGGCAGGGAGGGGTTAATTTTATCAGTTTATTTTTTTTTTAAAATTTAACCCAATTTTTTTTAAACCTTTTAAAATTTTTGGAGATATATAGATGACTTTTTTTCTTTTTATTAAATGGAAAATTGTCAAAATTTTTTTTTAACATTAATAAAAAAAAACCCCATAAATTTCTTTTTTTCACCTTTTTTAAAAAAAAAAGGAAAAAAAGCCAAAATTAAAAAACAACTTCCTTTTTTTTTTTTTTGAAAAAAAATTTTTTTAAAAAAAAAAAATAAAAATTTTAAAAATTTTTAAAAAATTTACCCCTTGATTTTATAAAAAAGTTTTTTAAATTTAACAACCAAATTTAAACAAAATCAAAAAAACCTATTAAAACTATTTTTACCATATTTTCCCGGGTTTATAAAAAAATTTAAACAATGGGTAATGTTTTAATATTCATATTTTAAAACACAAAACACCATTTAATCCCGAACAAAAAAAAAACCATAAATATAAAGAAAAACAAAAAATTTCATTTATAAGATCCCTTGTGAATGTAATAAATTTTATATAGGTGAAACTTCTAGACCATTAGCCAAACGCATAAAAGAACATAGAATATATATTAGAAACACAGAATTCCACAAATCAAAAATCTGTCAACACGCATTTGATAATAACCACATAATAAACTGGAATGCTTCTAGCATTTTAGCAAAGGAAACTTGTTAAAAAAAACTTAAAATAAAGGAAAGTGCATTTATTTTATTAAATTAAGACGGATGTGTAGCATCAATATCTGTTAATTTAAATAATACATGGTTACCTATGCTTGATGCTGAAGTAAATTCAGGTAAACTTAAAATCAATTAACACACCATGCCACCCACCTTTCTGGTCTTTTTGAATACTATTCATACACCAGTCCAATAACCTAGTGTCACTTATGACAAAAAGTCATTAAAAAGTAAAAAAAGTTATTAGAATTTCCTAAGTTTTAAGACCAAAAATTTCTTAAAATTTAGTTTAATTTTTTATTTTAGTTTCTGTCTTGACAACGGTGGCCGACTTGCCACCGAAACGTAGACTAGTATTTGTGATTTTTTGGGGTTTTTTGGGGGTTTTCTTCTTTTTTGTTGCAGGCGATCTGCAAGTTCATAGGGGTCAATAGGGCTGGACAGGGTCAGCCCGTATACCCCGGGACCCGGACCAAGAGGGTCCCATTTTCCAAAAAGTAGTAAGGCGAGTATCCCGAATAAAACAAACTGAAACATGAATCCGCCACAAAACCATAAAACATATTTATAACGAACATATATTACAACAAATTAATATTAATGCTTCTAATTTAGTTTAAAAACTTATGTCTACAATGTTTATCTTATTTAACTTAGTTTCAACTAATTGACAGGGTTGCAAGGATTTAAATCAATTGATTTTAATCACGATTTAAATCACGATTTAAATCAGTTGATTTTTTTAAATTTAAATCATGATTAAAATCAAAAATAAAAATTATAAAAAAAATAATTTGGGTTATGAAGAAAAATCGAAACAAAAATAAATTACGTTAGTATAGTAAATTAATTTATTACAAGAACACAAGAACACATAGATAGAAGTATTATTGCAGAAAATATTCAAAACAAAAACAAATTTAATTGTAATATTTGTAAAGAAACACTAGTTTGGCAGCTTTTTCAGTACCTAATCGATTGCGTAGTTTAGAGTGCACTAAACCAAATGTTGAGAATATCCTTCTACTGATGCAGACGAAGCAGCTGCACAGAGCAGTTGTGTAATTATGGGAAGTTCTTTTTCAATAATATCTGCGTTTCGTTGTGATTTCCACCAGTCAATAGGTTTTACGCTTTTCAGGATATCATCTTGAAACGTAATATCGTTAAAAGGCTCTGATTTGGCAAGAAACTTGATGATTAGTGGTAATAAACCACTATCTGGATACAGTTCTTTTGCAGTTTGTAATGCAATATTTTTTTCAGTATATGTCAAACTTTGTGTTTTCGTTGGGTCGATAAAAATGCCAGCAAATGATACGGGGTTATACACATATTATATCGATTTTTAAATTTTTGCAGTTGATGTAATGTCAGATTAGTTTCTTCAAAGTAATCTTCTAATATTTTAAATTGCTCTACAACATCTGAAATAGTGGCGTCGGTCTTTTGCAACCTATCAATGGCAATGGAAATTGGCTTAAGAATTTTGAGTAATCTTCAGCACTTCTCTTTAAATGAATGTTTGAAATTTTTTCCCTGATAATACTGTCAATCTTTTCTTTGTGTTCTTCACTGATTCTAAAAAGTATGGGCCATGATTCGGTAAATACTTGCAAGCAGTCTGCAAGCGAGTTCCATCGAACATCACTAGGTATGACTAATTTTTTGCCTCCTTCTTTGGCATATGTTGCAGATGCAAAATGATTGTTCCTAAAGTACTTTACGATTTGGACTACATGCTCTTTTATATCAACGATTTCCAAATCTTTACATAATAAATTTAGTATATGTGTAGCACAGCCATATGCTATTACATTGAATTTATCAGATGCCTTTATTTCATTTCGCATTGCAGACATGTTAGCTGCATTATCTGTCACGAAACTACTCACTGTACAATCATACTCGGTTTTTAGTTTGTTTATAAGGGTTGCTGCAATTTCTGTTAGGTAGTCGGATGAATGTGGACGCCCAGTTGTATCTACAGTGTCGAATACTATGGGTTCATTATGCACATTAGACCATCCATCGAGTGAAAGACAAACGACCCCTTAAAGCATTTGCTTCTTTCTTCGGTATATATTTGATCAAGCAGTCTGCCTGACACATCGTTTCGACTGGGCGGTACATATCCAGGTCGCAGTAGTGCTATAGCTTTCTTAACTTCGGATTGCTCCAGGCAGATGAAACTGCTATTAGTTGCATAGAGGGCTCTGGCAATCTGCTTATCAATTTCATTTTTGGCAGGCTTACTAGTACGTACAACAAAAGACATCAGAGATCCAGAAGAAGTTGTGTCAGTAATGTCAGTATTGTCAGTATTACATTCTTTTCTTTTTTTGTTTACTGGGAGGAAGGAACTGTGCACGTACTTGCTTGCTGAAAGTTTTGTTCAGTTTGAATTTGTGACGTATTTATGCTTGAAGTACGTTGTACCTGCAATTAAAAAAACAATATGAGCCTTGTCCATAGATGATAGATATATGTAAAGTATCTAAGAAAACACATTGGGTCTGGTGCGCTTTATGTGTCACGGAATTTTATAAGTTTTCTAGTTTGGTTTGATAGAGCCCGTCAAATAGAATCGATTTAATTTAAAGCAAAAAATAAAAAATCGTTGAATGAGCCACTTTTTTGAAAATAAAAGGTGTTGTGTTGTCATAGTTACATACCTTAATAGTTACTTGGATAAAAATAAAAAAATTGTATTTTTTTCAGAAAATATTGTTCATCCAAGAATTTTTTGTTGCAAATAGTGTTTAGTGTTAAAAAAACGTATCAATTCCAAAGCATTTTCAAAAATTGTGAAATTCCGTGACACATAAAGTGCACCAGAAACCAACACATTGATCACATTGTTGTAAAACTAAGTTTTTAAAACTTTCCAAACAGGGAAAATTGGAAAAATATTTCAAAAATTAACAAATAATAAAAAGGTACTTACGGTTAAAACTGATTGTGATTGTGATAACGTTGACGAGAATGACGAGTCACTATAAGTATCGATAGTATCGATGTCTTCATTATTTACATTTTACATTTTTCCCAGTGCTTTTTCATCCTCTCCACCAATCCTTGCATTTCCAAATTACATTTTTTACACGTAGCGCGATATCCCGGTTTTCCCTCCGCTTTCCATTTTCTTTGAAAAACTGCCAGATAAGGTCTTTCTTTCTACCACTTCTTCGAAACGACATATTCAAAAAACTATATTTTATATTTTACACAATATCAAAATTTTCAGTTAGCCGTAAAAACAATGCTCGCGCGCACAGATCTTAACTAGGAAATGACGCCCGTCCGCGTTCCTCCCCTTTATGTAGACCGGTAAATCTGCGTGTTCTGACAGGAATTTTCAAGAAAGTGCCAGTGCTTTCTCGCGGTAAATATTTAATATAAGAGTTTATAAAAACGAAAAATATTAGGAGATAGGAGAATGTTTAAGAATAAGGACACGTTACAAACTTCGATTGTGCTATTTCCAAAAAAAAAAAAAAAATCATGATTTTTTTTTAAATCGCGATTTTTGTTTTTTTTTAATCATGATTTTTTACAACCCTGCTAATTGATACGTTAAATCTGTCATTTGTAACCATTTCAATAGCTGGTTATTAAAACAAAATGACTAACTCATTCCTTTTCTCGTGTTTCCATTTTTTATTTATTTTTGATTGACCTTTTATTTTATTTTTTTAAGTTTTTCTTAAACCAAAATTGGAGAAAAACTAATGGTATTTCTATTTATATTTTGGTGCTCGCTATTTTTACATTGTGGTATCCAAATAGTAGTTCAGTTTTCCAGTTGTAATACAAGTATTTGACTATTTGGCTATTAGAAAAATAACAACTCATATATTTGATTATACTTTTTTTTAATTATCCTTCTTCTTTCAGATAGCTGCAAAAAATTGTTTATGTTTCTAAAATTAACTTTGTTAGGTTTTTGGGTGTCAATTTTACTCTTTAGAAACAGAGCAAAAAGCAACAAAACTAGGTATATTAACATATCACTTCTCCGCATAATTTAAACCTGATTGCTCTTATCTAGAACACTCTTTTGACTTATCGATAGTATTATTTTTCTATATGTAAAAAAGTAAAATGCATTAAACAATTAACACATAGATATATTCTATATTGTTCTGACGGATTTATGAATTAAAAAATTCTTGTTGGTTATTCAAAACAATTTTTAAATTATATATTAGATTATCTTGTTTTAACATAATTTTATTTTGAAAACGGTGGTAGACTTGCTGCCAAAACAAATATAAGTATTTCTTGGTTTCTGAGTTTCAAGAGGACTCAGGTTTGTGCGGCTTCCAAGGGCGGACATTTGTCTGATATTATTTTCCATACATAATTTCTTAGTTTCAATAAAGGTTAAATGGAAAAAATGGACGTATTTTATTTCATTTCACATATATTCAAGAGTCAAACCAGTCACTTATATATCGGCCACCCTGTACTTTGCTTGAATCATAAAGTAACTTTATTTTTTCTAAATATTCCAGTTTCGTAAATAAAAGCTTGATTAATTTTTTTTTATAATATTTAAAATGTATTATAAATTTTCCCATATAACGCAAACTATTTAACCACTATTATAAATATGTGATAATTGAGACTATACAGGGTGTCCCAGAAGTAATAGGACAGAGCAATAGCAGATTCCTTTAGGTCGAAATAATGCAACTAACGTAAACTTGCCTCATCCAAGAATTTATAAAAACAAAGATACAGGGTGTCAAACTTTTAATTTTGTTTTCGTTTTTTCGTAATTATTTCTTAGCTAAATGACATAGCGGTACGAAATTCGTAAATAAAAGCTTGATTATTTTTTTATAAAATTTAAAAATTATTATAAATTTTCCCATATAGGCAAACTATTTAACAACTATTATAAATATGTGATAATTGAGACTATACAGGGTGTCCCAGAAGTAATGGGACAGAGCAATTGCAGATTCCTTTAGGTCGAAATAATGCAACTAACGTAAACTTACCTTTTCCAAAAATTGATAAAAACAAAGGTACAGGGTGTCAAACTTTTAATTTTGTTTTCGTTTTTTCGTAATAATTTCTTAGCTAAATGACATAGCGGTACGAAATTGGGGATTTGGGGATTCTTTGAGGCGAGAAATTTAAATTTGTCCATACTTTTATTGTTACTAATAGAGGGCGCCAGCTACGACTTACCCCACTTGTTTCAGATGGCATAACTTTTTTTAGCTTAGTAATTTAACCTGTTTATTAAAAAAGAAGCCACTATAGTTCTTGCTGCGTCAAAAATGTATTCCTTATTTAGGTATCCAGGAGCAACTGTTTTCGAGATAACCGCACTTTAAAGGACCCCGCAATTTTCTTATGGGAAATGGGTTTCGGCTAATTGTTTTCAAACTTTGCAAAGTAATAGTTTTCAATATGCTAATTAAAAGTCTTCACGGGCACAAAACTCAAAAACCCCTCTTACCCCCTCAAAATCAGTCTAAAACGTCACTGGGGATTTGGAGACCTTTGACGGTGATTTTATGAGGGTTAGAGGGGTTTTCGGGTTTTGTGCCCGTGGAGACTTTGAATTAGCATGTTGAAAATTATTACTTTGCAAACTTTAAAAAGAATTGGCCGAAACCCATTTTCCATAGGAAAATTGCGGGGTTATTTAAAGTACGTTTATTTTGAAAACAGTTGCTCCTAGAGGCCTAAATGAGGTATACATTTTTGACGCAGCGGAAACTATAGTAACTTCTTTTTTAATAAACAGGTCAATATAGTAAGCTTAAAAAAAGTTATGCCATCTTAAGCAAGTGGGGTGAGCCGAGGTAGCTGGCGCATTTTAATAGCAACATTAAAAATATGGACAAATTTGACTTTCTCGCCTCAAAAGACCCCCAAATCCCCAATTTCGTACCGCAATGTCATTTAGTTAAAAAATTATTACAAAAACACGACAACAAAATTAAAAGTTTAACACCCTGTATCTTAGTGATTATCAACTTTGGGATAAGGCAAGTTTACGTTAATTGCATTATTTCGATTTAAGGAATCTGCTGTTGCTCTGTGTTCCATTACTTTTGGGACATCATGTATATTAAAATTAGTATTAAATTAGAACAAAATTTACTAACGTATTTTACGTTTCCGACATTATAACGTCTGTTTTTTTTTCACAATTTTTTACTAATGTACCGAACTAAAATATAAGCTAAAAAAGAGAGTTGGTTCTACCAGCAAATACATTGTCCGCTAAACAAGCCACTTAGCATATTCAAATGTATTTTTCGAACCATATTTCATCGGTTTCCTGTTCGTTAAATCCAACGACCAATAGTACAAAAAAAAACAAACGTAAAATACCCTCATACAAAAAATAGTAAGTTATTGTTCTAAAAGAGAATACCGATGACCATATGCGAACCGACATAGACAATTGGACTTTCATCGTGAAGCAAAAAAACTGGGCTAAAAGGGCAGATGAGGAGTGAAGTAGCACCGCAAAGGACGTGAAGGGTCAAAAGGGTCAATAGGACAATATACAGGCCGACCGGGATTAGCAAAAATAAAAGGAGGGCTTTATTAGCGATGTGGAATAAAGAATTGAAAAGGCTTATTGTGAGTGATAGCCAGGTACTAATTTTAAAATAAAAAGCAAACATGATATTTAAGGGAATTTAATTATATGCAATGTATATTTCCAATATTTTAATGTTAAATTAATCTTTACTTTAAAGTATTCCAGTATTGGTAATTGTGCATTAGTGGGGCTTCACTTTTTTGGAATGTAAAATCAACATAATTTTTTTTTGAGTTGTCAAATATTTTTATTCTTAAAGTTTATTAAAAATAGAATAATTAAAAAAAAACTAAAATGTTAATTTTTTGATTAAAAAAAATAATAAAAAAATTAATGAATCAAAGAATTATTATTTTTATTTTTTTTTCTTATGAAGTGTAAAACAGTTGTTCAGTACTACACTTTCATGAAAATTTGATAGCCAGGCACTAATTTTAAAATAAAAAGCAAACATGATATTTAAGAGAATTTAATTATAAGCAATGTATATTTACAATAATTTAATGTTAAATTAACCTTTACTTTAAAGTATTTCAGTATTGGGTAATTCAATTATAAGCAATGTATATTTACAATAATTTAATATTAAATTAATCTTTACTTTAAAGTATTTCAGTATCGAATAATTTAATTATAAGCAATGTATATTTACAATAATTTATTGTTAAAATAATCTTTACTTTAAAGTATTTCAATATTGGGTAATTGTCCATTAGTGAGACTACACTTTTTTGGGATGTAAAATCAACATGATTAATTTTTTTTGAGTTGTCACATATTTTTATTCCTAAAGGTTATAAAAAATAGAATAATTAAAAAAAACAATTTTTTTGCATAAAAAAATAAAAAAAATAATGAATCGAAAAATTATTATTTTTAATTTTTTTCTTATGAAGTGTAAAACAGTTGTTTAGTACTACACTTTCCTAGAAATTTGACACAAAAATTGTATTCGTTAAAAGGGATTTTTTTATTTAGAATTTATTACAACTTAAATATTTGCTTTTAAAAAAGATTGTTTGCATAATTTTGACTTTTGTTAAATATCATTGCAACAAACCTAAAGATGACGGTTAGCTAAAAAAAATATAAATTTAGTTAAATTTTACAAATGCGCGTTTATTTGAAAAAAATAATTTAAGAGTGATTTGGTTGTAGCTAGTTTACAAAATATATTACATAAGAATTATAAAAATTCTATGTATCATACAGGCTTAATTCCAAATTTTCAAAAAAAAATGAATAGGATACCCTGACTTGGCATTTAGACATAACTTTTGATTCTAAACGACTTTTCTATTTAACATTTTGTTATCATATTTGAAATAAGGGTACTTGACTCTTAAGCAGTTTTCATTTTTTTTACTTTGTCTGTATATCGTTTAACTTTTCAAAACCATCTGCTGCTAATCTAGGTTCATACACAAACTTTTATGGAGAATAAAAATCTTTCTGACAAATAACAAATAAAAAGTTTCCCATTTGTTGCAAACTTAATGAACCGCACTGTATAATAACTTTATTTTGCAATATTTTGAAAGAGTTTAATAGGTTTTAACAAGCAGCTATTTAAATAAAAAATAGACAATTGAAATTTTTTTTGTACTGGCATCCTATTTGCCAAACAATTTGCTGCCAATTCTACGTTTGATCCTCCTATTAAAATGTCCGATAGAATTTTTGAAGTCAAACAGATTAAGCGTATTATTTTTTCTCTTAATACTAAAAAATCGTCTGGGCTGGATGGCATACCAGCAATCGTCTTAAAAAAATGTGCTCCCGAGCTTGCACTCTTCCTAACTCGCCTCTTTCGAATCTCTTACGACACGGGTATTTTCCAGGGGAGTTGCACGTGTGCAACCTGTCCCCAAAAAGGATGCAAAACTCTCCCTTCTAAATATAGAGCTATATCTCTTCTTTCTGTTGTTTGCAAAGTAATGGAAAAATTCATTAATTCCTAAATCTTAAAGTATCTGAAAAAAAAACAAGATCTTACATGATAGACAGTATGGATTCCGTCACAAAAGATCCACAGCTGATCTTCTTTCCTTTGTCTCACACAACTGAAAGTCCCTTGAGTTTCTTGGTGAATCCCAGATTGTTGCTCTTGGCATATCCCAAAGCTTTCGATCAGGTCTGGCATGATGGGCTTCTTAACAAACTTCCTTCTTACGGTCTTCCACCTAAGCTTTGCTCTTGGCTCTCCAGTTTACTGTCTAATCGACGTAGGTATATCAGTTACTGTAGATGGTCATTCTGCCAGCCTCTGCCAAATTAATACTGAAGTGCCCCAGGGCTCAGTGCTGGCATCCACGCTGTTTCTTCTGCACATTAACGATCTTCTTTATTCCACAATCAATCCCATTCATAGTTTTGCCGACGATAGTACCCTCCACTCTAGTATTCAATTTCTTAAGCCACCATGTTATTCTGATTTGGAAAACAAGCGCAGGTCAATGCAGATATCTCTTTCACAAGACCTTAAACTTATCTCGGATTGGGGCGCCAAAAATCTTGTTTAATTTAATGCCTCAAAAACACAGTCATGTTCGGTGTCACAAAAAAAGTCTGCCAATGATCATCCCTTACATATGAGCGGCCAAGTTCTGCAAAACAAAGAGTCGTTTAATCTTGTCGGCGTTACTTTTGAGAGTAACCTCAATTTGCACAAACACATTACATCCATAGCCTCGGCAGCTTCAAAAAAGCTTGGATTCCTTTTTAAGCCAGAAAGTATTTCTCTTCTTACAATCTGTATACTCTGTATGTATCCCAAATCAGACCCTCTTTAGAATATTGTCCTCATGTCTGGGAAATGGCGTCCCCTACAAGACTTAGCATTCTGTACTTCATTCAAAGAAGAGCTGTTCGTCTTATTAATGATCCCACGCTCACAAAAAGGCTTCCTCTTCTTGCCCACCGTCGAGCTGTAGGGGATATGTCGCTGTTCTATAGGTATTTTCACGGCCTCTGCTTAGAGGAGTTGGCTAGTATAATTCCTTATCTGGCAGATCCCAACAGAGCAACACGTAGTGCAAGTTTCATGCATCCTTTTACAGTTCAACTAGAGAGGCCCCGAACTTCCCGCTTTTTTTGTTCTGTCATCTCTAGAGTGTCAAGACTATGGAACCTGCTGTCCGCAGAAGTTTTCCCTTCGCCTCCCACTCTCCAAATTTTTAAGTCCCGTGTAAAAAAACTCCTTCTCACCATACTTAAGACACCCACGGTACGTTAGTACTTAGGCATCAGCCTTCGTGGACTGTCCCAAGATAAAAGAAAAAAAACCTAATCCGATTATTATCTACTGAAAAATGTACTCCTCTCCGACAAAGGCTTTTTGCTAAATGCCCTATTTCCAAAATGTACTCATCCATTTTAGGTGTAAAAAAATAACATTGTTTAATTAAATGCCGATGTTCTCTATACCTAACACTAACTGGCCTAGATGTTGCACCTATATAAATTGTATTACTTTAATATAGGATTTTATAAAGAACATTTTTATTTTCTTATGCGTTAAAAAGTATCATAAGGAATTTTAAGTTTTAAGCAAATTAGAATATTATATAAGCTAGGTTGTTATTAATTTTAAGTTTTTTTAAAAGATTTATCTATAAAATCTTTCGCGTGTCTTTTCATTTTATGCATTTTAAATCAATATTATACAAATTAAATGCACTTGTTTAAATAAATATAAAGAATTTAATTTAACTCTTAAATAATTCTTTATATTTAATAAATAGTATTTTGCCTGTTTTTTTATAAAGATATGTGATAAACTCTTAGAAATTAAAAAAGTTAGGAACATTCAAAGACCTATTCCTATTTATCTATAAATAAATTGTTGGTTTAAGAATAATAATAAAGTCATAAAAATTATTTGCACCACTGTTGGTATTTCCAAGATATCATCAACCTAACTCAATTAGATATATGGTTTATTTAAACAATTTCTTAAAACATTAAACTCGAATTTTTTCATGCATATATTGCTTATTTTTATTGGGGATCGTTTTTCTTGTTTGAAATGTTTAAATATCAGATTTTTTTTTTTTTATGAAGCACATTGGGCCTAGAAACAGATTTTTATAAAACATTATACCACTTTATAAGAATAACATTTTTATCAAGAAATATTATTTAAGGTTCGCGCAAGTTGGGATCTGTTTAATCCTGGTCTGTATAGACTTGTGCTTATTACTTTTCGAACGCAAAAATACCTTTAAAAAATGTTAAAAAATAAGTTAGTTCTGGTTAGTTATTAACGTTTTGGTGACAAATCATTCTCTGTTTTCAAGGTATGAGAAATTAAAGTTCTTAAATGTAAATAATTAAAATTATTTAAATTAAATATTTAATATTATTTATAGAAATACACTTACATGAATTGTATAATAAAATTTATTAAATAAGAAAAATATCTACATATTCGTGCGAGTTTTAATGTACAGACAGGGGCACCCTACTAGGTATATAGCAATGGACCGGACGAATTTGCAATTGTCCGCTATTTGTGTATGCATTCTTTTTTGTTCAGTAAGAAACAACAAAGTAACACAATTTTCAGTTTGTTGGGAATTATAAATGTATAAAAATTATTTCGCCTGGCGAATTTAAGGTAAGAACACGTGTGTTTTTAAAAAATCCTTAACATTTAAAACCTAAAATGGATATTTATCAAATTGAGGAAAAAGTTAAAATTGTTCAGTGGTATTATAGGGGTAATTCTTTACAGCGGGTAAAAAATATATTTGCTGTGAATTATCCTTATAGGCCACACCCTGCAGTTACTACTATTTCAAGAATTAAAAAATAATTTCCAAAAATACGGGTGCGTTTCTCCCAGAAACCATAAAATACAAACCGTTCAAGAAGTTAATGAGGAACGGGAAACGAAAGAAATTAATTTGTTGGCATTAATTAATGAAAATCCAACTTTGTCAACACGTGCGCTTGCGGATAAGGTTGATTTAAGTACAAGAACGGTGAGGAGAATATTAAAAAAAATAAGTATCGTTCATACAAAGTTCAAAAAACCCAAGAAATTTATCCTGAGGACAATATCAGGAGAATGGAGTTTTGTGAAAACATGATAAATAAGGCAAATGAAAATGAAAATTTTATTCGAAACATTGTCTTTACTGATGAGTCCACATTTCCACTCCATGGTAGGCATAATCCCACTCACACCCGTTATTGGTCTCAGGAAAATTTACCTAGGGATTTTGAACTTAGAACTCAGCGTCCTCAAAAGGTAAATGTCTGAAGCGGTAGTTATGGGTAACATGTTATTGGGCCATACTTCATTGATGGTAACTTAACTGGTCAAAAATATTTGGATCTAGGGAATGAAGAGACTTTGTATTTCGTGCAAATTTTTATTAAAAAATCCTAGCAGAGCAAAGTTCTTAAATATAAATAATTAAAATTATTTAAATTAAATATTTAATATTATTTATAGAAATACAATATTTAATTTAAATAATTTTAATTATTTACATTTCAGAACTTTAATTTTACTTTTAAAGTTCATTTCTTGCTTGTAGATAGCACTGATGACGGTTTTACCGAAAGCGCTCTGCTAGGATTCTTTAATAAAAATTTGCACGAAATACAAAGTCTCTTCATTCCCTAAATTCTTACGTGCACAGAGCCATAACCAAGTTTCATTTATATTTGGATCTTTTGCAACAGCAAATAGTTCCAGAAATTAGACGATTGGCAGGTCCTCGATTTAATGAAGTGTGGTTTCAACAAGATGGCTGTCCAGCACATAATACACGTTTGGTTTTGAGTTATTTAAATAATACTTTTCCAAACCGTCTTATTGCTGGATTGAGAGCTACAATACCGTGGCCCGCTCGCTCTCCTGATTTGGCTCCTAATGAATATTTTCTTTGGGGTTATGCAAAATCCCAAATTTATGGTTTTCGGGATGATCGCGCTATGAATCTTGATGAACTGCGTGTAAAAATTCGCAATGTTTATCAAACAATTATACCTGTGATGTTAAACAATGTTCGAAGAAGTTTCTATGATCGCTTAGGACATTGTTTAGCGGAAGGCGGTGGATTGTTTGAATACTTGCTTCATTAATTACTTAACTTTTTTATGTAGAATTATTTTTTTAGTTTTTAGTTGGGGTTTTTTAGAATAACATGTTTTCCTTCCTTAGAATCGAAACAATAATTTTATTATTGTTTTGATTCAAAAAAACTCTGATAAGCAATAGCGAATTTTATCTCCTACATGCGTTAATAATTATGAAAAACATGAAATACGGCAGTACATCCCAACTCGTCCGTGGTTACAAAGTTACTGGGGATTGAACGAAAACGCGCCGGTTGGTCGCGCGAACCTCGGCTGCAGTGCTTAGAGGGTACCTAATCGCAAATTCGTCCGGTCCATTGCTATATACCTAGTAGAGTGCCCCTGTCTGTATTGTTACTCTGGAGGAAAAGTGACATAATTCAATAAACTTAATTTTGTAAAAATGGCCAACAAATAAATTTGAGACTTTTGAGGTTTTAAATTGTTTTCTTTGGGATACTCGCCTTTTTACTTTTTGGAAAATAATACCTCTTCGGTCCATGTCCTGGGGTATAACGAGCTGACCCTGTTCAGCCCTATTGACCTCTATGAACTTGCAGATCGCCTGCAAGAAAAAAGGAAGAAACCCCCAAAAAAAACAAAAATCAAAAGTATTAATCCACGTTTCGGTGGCAAGTCGGCCACTGTTGTCAAGATGAAACTAAAACAAAAAATTAAACTAAATTTTAAGATTTTTTTTTTATATGTCATTTTGTCATATGACAAAACGTCATAAAAGCTATCAGAATTTCGTTTTCAGTTTTTAGAGCAAAAATTTTCTAAAATTTAGTTTAGTTTTTTGTTTTAGTTTCATCTTGACAACGGTGGCCGACTTGCCACAGAAACGTAGATTAATATTTTTGATTTTTGGACTTTTGGGGGTTTTCTTCTTTTTGCTGCAGGCGATCTGCAAGTTCATAGAGGTCAATAGGGCTAAACAGGGTTAGCTCGTTATACCCCGGGTCCTGGACCGAAGAGGTCACATTTTCCAAAAAGTAAAAAGGCGGGTATCCCAAAGAAAACTGTAGAACATATTTACAATTTTTAAGGTTTTACTACGTAAATAGTAATTAAAACCCATTAAATATATTTTTTACATTAAACAAGAAATGGTTCTGCCACTTTTTTTCTCTAAAGTAATATAGGTATACACAGCGTGTCCCAGTAGAGGTAGCCAAATAGGACAAGTGGACCAATTTTTTTTTGAATTTGAAAACAATATTTTTGAATTATGGTCTGCATGACCTAAAAGGACAGTTCATTAAATTGTACTCAAATCGATATTATACAGGGTCAGTTACAACAAAATTGGGAATAATCATCACCTATGAAGTACCTTTAATTTGGAAGTTAGAGCAAAATTTTATAAAAATACATTATTCAGAATTAAAAGTTATGTCACAAAGTTACTGCTCGTAATTTGAACATATGGTGATTGAAAAAGTTACCCAATAAAGTTGTCTGCGTTTATACAGATGTTCTAGCGTCTTTTAACGAACATCTAAAAGTGGGTTCAAACAAAATTTAATTTAATTTTAATTTAACCTAATGTTATGGTTAATTTTATTTTTCAACACCATCGTTCATACAAAAATTTATGAAACTTAAAAATATTAAATTTAACCAATAAAATATGTCTATTTGCGTCTGCGCATAGACAAAACATCCATTTATTTTTATTCAAATAAAATTTCACTAACCTAACTAACAAAAAACGGTAAACTAACAAGTGATTATTATTTGTCTGTCAATTGAAATATTTTGAAATATTCCAAAAGTTAAAAAATATCGGGTTAATTAAGAGCTGATTCTACAAGCAAATTGCGAATATTGCACATTACCGATCATTTAATTTAATTTAGTTCTAAAAGATAAAAGTTGGCCAACTTTTACTATTAAATCTTAAATTGGTCATTTGTATGAACGTCTCAATGAAACCGTTGTTTAAACTTTATTAAGTAAAATTAAACTAAATTAAGATAACTTTCTGTTTAAGCCACCTTAACTGTTAAGGAATTTTGACAAAAGAATAATAAAATTCGCAACACACGTTATATATTGAAAAATCAAA
The DNA here is from genome assembly GCA_019359885.1 of Listronotus oregonensis. NCBI lineage: Eukaryota > Metazoa > Arthropoda > Insecta > Coleoptera > Curculionidae > Listronotus > Listronotus oregonensis. Next base: position 14,424 of record JAHBCN010010958.1, on the reverse strand, counting down.
AATAGAAGTTATTGACGCTGTAGGTATAATAAATACTTAAGCCTACATTACTATAAATAAATACTTGCACTACAAAACTACTAAAAACTTTTCCTAAAAGATGTAAAATGTGTAATAAACAAAAAAATACCCTGTACCTAAACTTAACGCTGCTCTGCGACATAGACAAGAACAATACACTTTTAAAACAATGAATATTAATCCCCGTAATTACAAATTTTTCTGTCTTTTTTCTAAAGCTTCCGAGTCGTTTGATGAAAATCTTAAAACTTAAAGCCTCATTAAAGTAATTCTTTTCGTCTTAACAAACTTTGAAAGAAAATCGTCGCACGGCACCTCCGAAATTGAAGAAATAGTCGCAGACACCGCCCTTTGATGTCGAAAATTAATATAAAAGCGGGCTTAATGAAAAAAAAGTAAAGAGCACAAAGTCCGCTAACAAGATCGAAATTTCGCAAGTAAAATGCAATGGCGTAACGAAAAAATTATTTATCATGTTATAATTTTGTGCCATTTGCTATTAATAAAAGAGGAATATTGCACAGCGAAATAAGGCCAAGCACTATTACTGTCGGCCTTATTTTGACATCTAAATTTGCGCAGATGCATAGAAAGATAGTGATGAGCGAGACCAGTCTTGGTCTTGCGGTCTTGGTCTTGGTCTTGCAGCAAGACCAAGACCAAGACCAAGACTACCTTTCCGCTTCCAAGACCAAGACCAAAACCGGTGTATGCAAAACCAAGACCAAGACCAAGACCGAGGTGTGCAAGACTACGCAAGACCAAGACCGACCTGCAAGACCCTTGCACTTTTGCGACTTTTTTTAATATTATAATATTCAATTTTCATATTGAATGTACAGGGTATTTCATACAGCCATGATAAAAAATGTGTCGACAACTGCCAAAAAGGCGATTATTTAATGAATAACAGGTGTCTTTATTAAAATAATAATAAAATTGGTCACTTTGTTCTTTTATACAGTTCTCTAAAAACGATAACAAGTAAAATTCAATAACATGTTTTAAAAATAATGAGATGGTGACTCAATGGTCTGACAAAGCTCGATATCTCCGAAACGTTCACGACGGAAAAAAAAAACCAGGGGTATGTATAATAGTTATAGAAGCTAAAAATAACTTTTATTTTGTTTATGTTTTTTTTTAATAACTATCTAGTGAAGACAGTTTTAGGGTGGATCAAAAATTTCCAAAATCCAGAAATACCATTAGATTGCTTTTTAAAACTAAGATATAAATATAAAAGTGATAGAATAATAAAACAAATATTTTTCATGTCATATAGGAATACTCTTTATATAATTGGATTTTAAATATCATTTCCGGTTTAGACGGAAAAGTCAAAACAATGCCAAAAGAATAAGGATGACGTCATTTTGTCAAAACCGAAAATGATGTTTAAAAACCATATAATATACAGGGTGGCGAATTTTTATAAATGGATTTTTCGCCATATTTTTTTTTTATTTTACGTTAAAAGCTAAAAACAAGGAAGCTTTTTTGAGTGGCAGTGGATTCTTTTAAAAATTCTAAAAAAAAATAATTTTAGATTTTACGCCCTTTTTTTCTATAATTTTTGTATGTTCAGTTTTTAACCATCATGAACGACTTCGGAGATATCGAGCTTTGTCACACTATTGAGCCACCTTGTATATGCAGAATGTTTATAAAGTATTTGTATAAACTTTTTACGGCAAATGTTTGACTAAATTAAAAATAAAAACTTTATATCAACTAAAAAGTTTCTTGAATAACTTTTTTTTAATCAGAAACCGATGTTTACAAATCAGAATCATTTTCACGGAAATTTAACATCTGGTCAAAATTAAAATGTCTTTATTTTTTTTCTGCTCACACAGTACACAGTTTTATATTTGCTTTAATTATTTATGCTTCTTCAAAGAAAGTTTAAATAATTTTTATGATTAATATGTTTCTATATGCCACTAAACGCATAAAAGCAGGTTGTGTTTCAATTTAACTAAAAATGGAGAGCTATAAATAAATAAGCCCCTATATTTAAAATATCCTTTTTAATCAAATAATTAAAATGTACGTGTAAGGTTAAAATTGGTATATTTTAAAATTTTAAAGCAAAAAATATAGTCCCCATCTTTATTTACTTTTAGGTTTAAAAAAAATATTTATTCTTCAGGATTGTTTAGTTTAGATTATTTCTACCTAACAGAAGCAAGACCAGCAAGACTCTTCCAGTAAGACCAAGACCAAGAACGGGTGGTGCAAGACCAAAGCAAGACCCACTTTTGGCTTGCAAGACCAAGACCAGGCTTGCAAGACCAAGACCAAGACTAGCCTGGTCTTGGTCTTGGTCTTGTTTTGCTCATCACTATAGAAAGATAAAGTCTTCCTAAAAAGAATAATTCCCTTGCACTAATTTTTCGTACATATAATTTACATTTTCGGAAAAAGTCTGCACTACAACTTTTTTTATCTTTATGATAGCCCACAAAGTCATGTATGAACCCAAGTACTATAAGTACCGTCACTGTCGGTTTCCAGATGTTTAACCTATTTTTCCCCCAGTTTCGGTCATCGGTGTAGAAGAACCGAAACATACAGATTTTGCATTTCACGGTACTTTTTTATAACTATTACTAATGAACTGCTTCTCATTAACGTCTCGATAAGGTCAAAACGGGACCCATAGTTTAACGTAAATAACTTAGGAATTAGGATAGTTAGGAAAAAGAAACATTTTTTACGTTTTTTTAAACTTTCCTTGCCCAAAAATATACCCTTCTTATTTTTTACTAGAGCACAAAGGCATTTTTTTTTAGTTGTCACTGTAAAGAAAAAAATCTAAAAAGGCACGTTTTTTACTTTTAGATCTACAACTTTGGTATTTACACTTTTATCACATAACCTCAAAATGTATGTGAAAAATTCAAATAACTAAGTTTTTAATTCTTTATTTTTATATTTAAAAAAAATACGAAATTTGGTAAAAACTTTCCTTTTTATGTTCAAACACACTGTAATTTTTTTGATTTAAAATATTTACTTTTCACCGTATTTTGCCTTAATATCGAAAAAGCACCCTAATTTTCAATCAAAAATTTTCCCGTCAAACTATCTTTTTTTTAAGTCGGTGGGCTTTTTGTTCGTTTAAATTTCTACTTTCTGATGTTGTAAAAAAAATATACCTACACTAATATAATACTCAGAAAATGCAAAGAAACGAAATCCGATTTTTTTTAAATTATTATGTACAGCTTTGGGTTATTTATTAAAATTTACACTTTAATTACTCGAAAAACGTATGATGTAACATGGAATCTTACTTTTTTCGAGTAACTAAAGTGTAAATTTTAATAAATAGCTCAAAATTGTACATAATAAATTTAAAAAAAATCGGATTCAATTTTTTTTCGTTTCTTTGCATTTTCTGAGATCATTTACCATAGTAATGTATATTTTTACACCATCAGAAAGTAGAGATTTAAACGAACAAAAAGCACACCGATTTTTTAAAAAAAGCAAATATTTTGACGGGAGAATTTTCGATTGAAAATTAGGGTGCTTTTTCGATAATACGTCAAAAAAGGTGAAAAATAAATATTTTAAATAAAAAAAGATTGCAGTGTGTTTGGGACATAAAAAGGTAAGTTTTTACTAAATTTAGTAGAAAAATAAATTTTGTCAAAGTTAAAAATAAAAAACCAAAAACTTGCTTATTTGAATTTTCGCATAAATTTTGGGATTATGTAAAAAAAGAGTAAATTTAAAAATTGTAGATCTTTTAATTGCCTACAACTTTGCCATTTAACTTTTGTCCAAAGGACTTGTAGTTTTGCCGGAAATCGAGATAAACCGTTTTTTACCCTTAAAAACTTACCCTTCCACTTCTCGACCTCAGATCGCCCGTAAATTATTTTTTCTTTCATTTTTGTTATATTCTCTTTCTTTTTTAATAAGTTTTATCCTGCTATTATTTTTTTTGTTTCAAAATATATCGACCCTGGTTTAAAAAAAATTGCAAAAGTAATTAGGAATATAGAACATATACATTTTGTTTTATTAACCATTCTGTTTATTATCATAACTCGTTTCAGTTATTAAAAATATCCCATTTACAACCTTTTCTTAGTCGTAGTATTATTATTATAAAATCTTATTCGGCGACTATGTCTTAAAGAAAATAGCTGGGAAAAAACGCAAGAGGAAAAATGGAAATGAGGATAATTAAAATAGGGAGAGTCTGCCACGGAAAGTAAGCAGGAACTCCATTTTTGCGTCACGATGGGGATGCCGATATAGAGGGTGCGGCACCCTTTATAAAAGGTTATTTTGTCGATAAGATATTGGAGTGCCCCCAACAAAATGTCCGCCACCCCGCCTGTCAATCACGTAGGGTGTTAGTCGAAAAATATGGAAACCATATTGGTCTCGGTTCAATGATTATTATTTTTTGCGAAACTGTACTTTGCAGAAATCTTTAGGATTAAACAAAACTTAAAATTAAGTCGTTTTTCTTAATATTCATTTTTTACATACATATTGGGGAATATCTTTTATTATTAAGTAAAAATGTTAGTTAAAAATATCAATTAAAATATTGTATTTTGCCTAACAGTAGCTGGTTCCCAGAAAAAAGGATTTTTATATTATTTACATATTTGATAAGTATAGAGCTATTTTTAGAAATATGTATTAATTTTTCAAAATATGATAACTTATTTATGATTACATGTGTACTGCGTAATCCATTATAAGTGGACCCCCAGGGTTTGGCCCTTTTTTTGATTTTAGAATTTTCAAACCAAAAATTTATTAAATGGGAAAGCTTAAAGTTTTTTATGACCTGATTTTTTTTTTGTGCTGTCAACTACCAACGAGTGATCGTTGTCAATTTTTTTTTTTTTTGATAGGATGACTAGTTTTCGTCTATATTTAGTCATACTTTGAAAATTTTTCAATAGTCCAGTAACTGGAGACCTAAAAATACCCAAATCTGTACAGTTTTCATTTGTGGCTCAATTCGCGCTTTCGAGCGAGAAATAGTTTATCACGATTCCAACGTGGGAACCCGCTGAAAATGGCCCCCGAAAGTCCCAAAAATAGTTTCCCGCGAATATCTGCCAAAATATGCAAATTAGAGAATTTTGGTTTAGACAAAAAATTAACATCACCCCGAAATTTAAAAAAAAAACGGGCCTTACCATTTTTTCGCAACACCAATATTTTTCGCTAATACGGCCGTCGAAAAATCCATAACATTACACACTGGATAGATAGCCGAAAACGGCTAAAAATCAGATGGGTAAAACAATTTTTTATCAAAATGCAAGAAAGATGGTGAAGGAAATTTTCTGGGATTATTGAACACTTGCTAAGGTTTCATTATAAAAAAAATATTAATAACAAACCATGTTTTCAAAAAATATCAATAAATTAATGATCAAAATATTGTGAAAAAAAACTTTGACCGCTTCTTTTAATATTCTAGAAAAATCAGAATGGAACCAAAGTCATATACAATGATAGATACGGGTTATCCCATTCCGATGAACTTTAAATGATTAAAAATGTACATTATTGCCCGAGTAATGGAACCAAAGCCGTAGCCAGGAATAATTTTTGGGGGGGGGTTAGCCTTTTGTGTCAGGGGTATCGACTCTGCAAAATTGGGTGATCTTTTCGGGGTACTACATACAGGGTGGCCCAACGAAAAGGTCGCACTCTTATTTGTGACTCCTGGTATATTTTGGGAAAAACGCTCGGACACGTCAATTTTGATTTCTATGGGGGAGCATTTTTATCTATAGCCGTACAATACAGGGTGGTCCAAAAATAAGATATTGCATTACATTAAGATTTTGAAAATTGAAAAATGTTGGATTATCTATGACGTTTTTAGTAACTTTTGTTAATAAAATTTATACCCATCTTTAATCGTTGTAAAGTTATTTAAGTTAATGTTAAAATTTGACCAACTTAACTTAATACTTAAAATAATCGATTGCATGGCTAAAAATAATAATCATGGATACCATCAAAAACATATAGCATCAGTGTCATCATATGTCATAGGAAAACTTTGTCTTTGATTTCAAATTGTAAACTTACCTAGTTCTGATAAATATTAAACAATAATTTATTCAGTTCAAGAAGTGGTAAAAATAATAAGACTCTATTATTAAAATGGGGCATTACAAAAGCTACTGTCCGGTTTTTTAATGCATTACATTCAGACAAAAATATTAACGATGAGTATGTGGCTAATTAATGAGAAAATTTGAAGAAACTGGATCTTTATCTAATATTCGCCGTAATCGCCATTAAAAAATCGACCAGTTAGAAATGAAGTCGCAGAATTATCAGTGATGGAACACGTAGCACTTGGCGACACCCAAGGCACTCGTGGACTGGCTACTTCTTTAGGATTTACATGCTTAACAGCACAGAGAATTTTGAAAGACAATTAATTTCACCCGTATAAGATAAAACTTGTCCATGAGCTGCATGAAGACCATTGTGTCCCAACTTTTAATCAACAATGCAATCATGTTATTTAACATTTGTTTCTCGGATGAGTGTAGGTCTATTTACATGGTGCTGTAAATAGAATTAATTGTCGATATTGGAGTGACTGAAATCCACATCTGTTTCGAGAGGTACAACCGAAATCTCCGAAAAAATAAATGTGTGGGCCGGCATTTTCGTAAATCATATTGTAGGACCTTCCTTTATTCCTAGAAACTTGACGGGCAAGACGTACTTGGACATGTTAGAAAATACAATAGAACCACGAATTACCGAAATAATAGAAAATAGAGTTAATTCTAATGAAAATGATATTTATTTCCAACAAGATGGTGCACCACCGCACTACGTGGCTTCAGTACGATAGTTTTTGGACACGCATTTCCCGAATCAATGGATCGGCAGACGAGGCCCCATGGAGTGATCGCCGAGATCTCCGGACTTAAGTTCTTTAGATTACTTTATTTGGGGGTATTTGAAAAGTAAAGATTTTAGTACGAAGTTAGATTCTATTTAAGATCTTCGGCGGATTACGACTGAACGTAGAAAAATAATTTCATACATGCTTGAAAATTTGAGAAATACATATGAACAAAATATTTATTGTTCCATGGAGGTAAATGGACAACACTTTCAGCATTTATTACCACCTACTTAATAGAAAATTAATTTTTACTTTACCTTTAATTTGCGTATGACTGTAGGTTGCTTTTTTTTTTTTTTTTTTTTTTTAATTCTAGGAGGGTTGTTTTTAATTTTAATGTCTTGTTACTATGGAAACTAATTGATTAATATTTTTACGATATATTTCCTTATTATCACTTTTTCTGGAATTTTATTATAATTGTAAATAGCTTTACAACGATTGAAGATAGGTATAAACTTTATTAACAAAAGTTATAAAGTTTTTGGAGAATCCAAAAAAAAAATGGAGGTTTCCATTTAAAAATCTAAAGTACAACGCAATAACTTCTTTTTGGACCAACCTTGTATTGTACGGCTATAGATGAAGAGACGTCCCCCTAAAAATCAAAATTGACGTGTCCGAAACTTTTTTTTTTAAATATACCAGGAGAGTCACAAATAGGGATGCAAGCTTTTCGTTGGATTACCCTGTATAATATTAAAAGATACTGCAACTCAGATTGTAAAACCGCGATCCTTGCGCTGCAACCTACGATACTCTCAAACTAAAACTGAACATCGCTGCCCGCACGCGTTTGTACTCAATGTTTTGTTTTCCGCCTCAAAACCTAGCATTACCAAAATTATTCACTATAGTAGTACCACAGATTTCTTAATATTATAATATTAAGAAAGTGTAATATTCTTTGTATTCATAGTTTTTTTCTTTGTTAAAATTTCGGGAGGGGTTCTGACCCCTGACCCCCCCCACTGGCTACGGCCTTGAATGGAACAATTCGTCCGCCTGCTTATAAGTGAATCCATGAAGATAGAGGCATTCTAGCGGTAGAGCGGCAACTGAAATAAGGGGACTTTTGGGTCCCGTTATCTCGAAAACTATCGATTTTGCGAAAAAAATTATATAAATCATTTTTGTAGATTACAAGGCGATCTTTATTTTTTGTCCAAACAAAAATTATCCAATTTGCATATTTTCGCAGATATTAGCGGGAAATCCTTTGTTCGGTCCTTGATGGGCCATTTTCAGGTCTTCCCAACTGTTAATGTTGATAAACTTTTTATAGCATCTCCGAAGACCTAAGAATTGCGCCACAAGGGAAAACTGTACAGATTCATTTACAGCTTTGTCTTTACATTTACTGGACTACTAATAGCCTCGATAAAAATTATGGCAGTTGAACGATTAGTTTTCAAGATATTCCGTCTCAAAAATTTTAAAAGAAAAAAAAAATTGTGGCACCTAGTATAAAAATATAAAAATGAGTTACCTGTCATTATTTCTAGGTAAATTTTTATTTTAACATATTCTTGTCGATAGTAGTCAGAAATTAAACGATTAGGTTATCAGTCAATATTGGTTAAAATGCTTTATTTAGACGAAAAAAAAAACTCGAAACAATCAACGAGTGGCTCTTACGCCCAGAATATATCGGCAGCTTTATCCTGGCAGACTTGTGCCATCAAAATCCACAATAAATGGAATATTAAGTAACCTTAAAAAATGCCGTCAAAAGATTGACGAGATTGCAGAATTTCCCTGTATTTTTCATCTACGTAGATATTATGTGAAAAAAATATTTTTTTCGAAATTTTTAAAACGGAATATCTTAAAAACTAATCGTTCAACTGCCTCAATTTTTATTGCGCCTATTAGAAAAAATTTTCCAACTATGAAAAAATATAGAGGGAAACTAGTCATCCTATTTAAAAAAAATTGACGACTTTACGATTACTCGTTGGTAGTTGACACCACGAAAAACATTTTCAGGTGATAAAAAACTTTGAGCCATGGGCGTAGCGAGGTACGGGCAGGGAGGGGCAGCTGCCTCCCCCCATAGAAGAGCGGTCGTTCGCTGGTAAACTGTAATTCTGAAAAGCTTTATAGCTTGTGATGCTTCTGATAAGACCCAAGAAACTAACAGGCTTGAAGGCTGGCTTTTGAAATCCAACTATACGTTATGTGATCTCTGATATAATTCTTTTACATCATTTCTTACTCTAAAAGATGTCACTTATAATGACAAGGGTAGCGTATTTTTTTTGTTATAGAAAAATGAATCATAAAACGTTTGGTGAAAACCCAAAAGAACTTTTAAAAAAGTAGTAAAGAACCCTAACTAAAACAGGCATAGGAGGGGAGAGGGTGGGCGGGGTGCGGAGTGAGAGGGGAGGCAACTGATCAGTCAATGTTGTGCGCCTTCATCGGTCGCCGCTTGCATTCATTTAAGCTATTTCTGATTTTTATATATTTTTTTTAATTACTACCTCCACTGCTCATGTGAAACTCATATGGTAGAAACAACGATTAAAACAAACAATATAATCTAGGATTTTCTTTGTCTGTCCCCCCTTATATACAATCCTGGCTACGCCCTTGCTTTGAGCTATCGCATTTAATAAACTTTTGGTTTAAAAATTCTGAAATAAAAAAGGGCAAAAAGCTGTGGGTCCACCTATAATGAATCGCACTGCACAACAATGTGTCTAAAAATATATTTAAAATTAAATATTAATATACAATTTTATGCCATGTTTTAACACAATCTATTTAAAAGACCAAGCACTTTTTTAGGGAAAAAAATAGAATAACTTCTATTTTTATGGTATATACTGGTGAAAATAAAAGATATCATGGTGGATTGGAATTGAGTTAAGGCGTGTTATGATTTCATGGGTGTAACTAACAAACGTCAGCAACGGACCATAAAATTATGATTTCCAGAAGATTAACTACAATGATTACGACAAACTAGAAGCCAATTAGTGCAGTTTATGACTGAAAATATAATAAAAAACGCCATTTTATTTACAAGTAACATGTCTAGCTTAACATATTAAAATGATATATAATTACAAGGGACATGTCAATAATTAAGCTTATATAGAAAAAGGTTTTAATTTAAGTTCTTTTTTATGTTGGGACAGTTTATAAAGGCTTAATGTAATACATTTTATATAGGTGAAACTTCCAGACCATTAGCCAAACGCATAAAAGAACATATAACATACATTAGAAACACAAAATTCCACACGCATGTCAACACGCATTTGATAATAAACACATAATAAACTGGAATGCTTCTAGCATTTTAGCAAAGGAAACTTGTTCAAAAAAACGGAAAATAAAGAAAAGTGCATTTATTTTATTAAATAAAAATGAATTAAATAAAGATAAATGTGTACCATTAATATCTTCTGTTAATTTAAATAATATATGGTTACCTATGCTTGATGCTAAAGTAAATGCAAGTAAACTTAAAATCAATTACCACACCATACCACATTTTATGGTCTTTTTGAATACTATACATATACCAGTCAAATAACCTAGTGTCATCTATGACCAAACATCATAAAAGCTCAGAATTTCCTAAGTTTTTAAAGCAAAAATTTCTTAAAATTTAGTTTAATTTTTTGTTTTAGTTTCATCTTAACAATGGTCGCCGACTTGCCACCGAAACATAGATTAATATTTTTGATTTTTTAGATTTTTGGGAGGTTTCCCTCTTTTTTGTTGCAGGCGATCTGCAAGTTCAGAGGGTTTAATGGGGCTGAACAAGGTCAGGTCAGCTCGTTATACCCCGGGACCTGGACCGAAGGGGTCCCATTTTCCAAAAAGTAAAAAGGCAAGTATCCCAAAGAAAACCAACCAAAATTGTAAAAGCAGGGAAACGTACTTTAAAACCATTCCACCTGAGTGTTTAATTATATTTAAGGTAAAATTTTACCATATTTAAATCTTTTTCATTAGGTTTTGTTTCTAAAATTTAAGTATCAAAACATGCAATTATTACAATTAACGAGAGCTTTTAGATAACAAAAAAAAATTCTCAACAGACATCTCCATCTAAGTAACGGTATCGAAACCACACACGGGTACACAACTATTGACTCCCTTTAATTTTGTTTTACTTCGCAAATTTGAAACTAAGCTTACTAGCACGAACTTGGTTTATATATTAAAAATCCCCTTATATAATAAACCATCGTTCTTTTATAAAAATTGTTACTCTTTTTTAATATACCACTTTCTGTATTTCTTAGCATTCTCAAAAGTTTTTAACAATTAACCCTTATTTTTACTTACTTCGTCCCAAGCAAAAATTCAAGATACAGGACTGCTACTAAATATTGAAATTACTGTAAAAACCATGGTAACATAGAAATTTTTAAAACTAACCAGGGCAATTTTTAGCCTCATATCTAAAATTTAACAGAATATTTAAAGGTAAAGATGACTAAGGCATAACATATTTATTGAATAGGTATCAGAAAGGCTTTCGATAGTCCCCCTTCATAAAAATACTGAATTATATTGTAAAAAATATGTATTGTAATCCATAATAAATATACATACTTGCATTAATATGTGATACAAGATTTTTTAAAAAAGGCTTATTTTCTGTATCTTTATAACACCATCAAAACTGTACCCTTAGTGCGCCTTGTCCCTTTCAAATTAAAAACCGGTATGTCCCATTTTGCCCCCTACTTTATTCACGGACTCTCTGTTGAAACAATTTGATCAGGCTTACAGGAAAAGGGTTTATTATATTTTAGTCTTAGCGTATGTGGATTATTCGACAGACCAGCTGGGTCAGTCTGAGGTAGACTATTAGTGGCCACTATAGTTTGACGTGATTTGAATGTTGTGTAAGAAAAACTAAGTAATAAAACTATTTATCTGCTTGTTTATACCTGTATAGTGTGTTTTGTGGTTTGAAGTTACCAAAGGACAAGTTATAAGTTTACGTATTAGCAAAGACAATTGTAGTTATCATAACTACAATTGTCTTTGGTATTAGTCTAGTCGAGAAGTGTGTTTCCGGCAAAAAATAGTTGAAGGCTTCGAAAATATAAGCGACAGCTCACTTGACGCATAATGCAAATCTGAAAAAGGCGTTTTGAAGATTTTTTCTGTCAATTAAAATTGCAATTGTTATTAACAAAAAACGAAATAAAAAAGCCATTTCGATTTTTGATAATACCTCAAAAACCATAAGAAATAGCGAAAATTGCAAAAAAGATCCTTAAAAGGGAGGAAATCTCCAATAAAAAAGTCCCAATTTCCGGATGTCTATCTCCATTATTTATAATTTTAGTGTAACGCTGCAAATGGGCCTTCTCGCGACATTTTCGGTTGCGCGCTCGAAGTCAAAACCGACTACGTCACACTAAATATATTTTTTAGGGTATTACATATTAATTAAAAATTTTACGAAATTATTGTGTTTTTAGAACACTTCAAAGAATTTATTCCCGTTGAAAATTTAACTCAACGTTAATTTTTCAACAAGTTAGACATTTGTCAATTAACCAAATTGTTTTGAACTTTCGTCCTTATTGTACATTTAAAAATTGGTTAAATAATTGTCAAATAAATTTTTCGCGTCGTGGAGCCCTTCTTATATACAGGGTTTTTTTGTATATTTTGAAGCACCACCAGAGCTTTTATTTTAGGAGTTAGGAAAAACTTTAAATTATAAAAGTTAAAGTATTTTTACTGAACCGTCAGAATTTGTCATCATATATATATATATATATATATATATATATATATATATATATATATATATATATATATATATATATATATATATATATATATATATATATATATATATATATATATATATATATATATATATATATATATATATATATATATATATATATATATAATATAATATATATATATATATATATATATATATATATTTTGAAATCAGAGTAAATAAGAAAATCAAAAAAATAATAATATACAGGGTGTTCCAATTAAAAAAACTAAACATGGTATTTTTCTAAAAAATTCCGATTCTCTTTTTTTTTATCTGATGACGAATTCTGACGGTTCAGTAAAAATACTTTAACTCTTTTAAAAGTTTCTTCTTACTCTTACAACAAGATCATGCTATAAAAGTTTCAAACATTTTAATGCTTTGTCTATAATAATTTTATAACTTTGACAATATTACTCTAATGTTTTATTTTTTATCAAAGTTATTAAATTATTATATACAAAGGATTAAGATTTTTTAAACTTTTATGGCGTTATCTTTTTAAGTATATATGTAAGAAGGGCTTCGAGAAGCAAAAAATTTATACGACAATTATTTAGGCATTTTTTAATATACAATAAGGACGAAAGTTCGAAACAATTTTGTTAATTGACAATTGTCTAACGTTAAAAAACTAATTCTTAGTAAAATTTTCAAAGGGAATAAATTCTTTGAAGTGTTTTAAATGCACCATATTTTTGAAAAATTTTCAATTATTAGTTAAGACCCTAAAAAAAATATTAAGTGTGACGTACTCGGTTTTGACGCCAAGCGCGCACCCTAAAATGTCGCGTGGAGGCTCATTTTCGGCGTTAAATTTAAATTATAAATAATGGAGATAGAACTCCGGTAGTACGGACTATTTTATCGGAAATTTCCTCCTCTTCAAGGACCTTTTTTGCAATTTCTGTTATCTCTTATAAGTTATCAAAAATCAAAATAGCTTTTTTTATTTATTGTTTTGTTAATAACAATTGCAATTTTTATTGGTAGAAAAAATCCTGAACAAGCCGTTCTCAGATTTGCATTCCGCGTCGAATGAGCTACCGCTCATTTTTTTGAAGCCTTCTAACGATTTTTCGCAGGAAACACACCTTTCGACTACACTATATATTTTTTATAACAAATAAATACACATAAATAAAAAAATTAAATTCTAAATTACACTTTTCAAAATTCATCGTTTAGTCATAGCAGTGGGCTCACGCCAAAGTTATTTAAAAGTTTTTCACAAGTGGAACAAGACAGTAATTACGTATTTTGTTACCGGATGAAACAAATACAAATCGTAGTGGTAACACAGCGTCGAATGGAGTTTTTCTCAATTGAAAATGAACAGATTTCAGACGGAAGAAAACTTTATGAATTATAAAAAACTTTGGTTTGTTCAGAATTTCTTAAAAACATGCTATTTTTTTTAACTGTTTTTTGGCCGTAGTCAGAAACTATAAAATGACACTTTTTAGTGGTGTAATAGTGGGCTCTAAAAAAAGAAGTTTGTAAATATGTTTATGATTAAAAATATCAATAAATATTTTTTCTCAGTTTTTTTTCATTATTATATCAGATAACTGGTTATATATAAAATATTTTCTAATTTCTAAATATTTTTGGTTGAATGGACCGTTTTGTCAAAAAAAAAATATTTTCAATTACCTGCGAACATTAATTAAATTATTGTAATAATAAAATATTA
>JAHBCN010010957.1:0-30177 GCA_019359885.1 Listronotus oregonensis | reverse complement strand
TTTATCTTTTGATTCAAAGTAAATTAAAAAAGTCAAAACATGTTAGACGGGATCTAAAAGATGCAAAAATTTTTTTGTAACAGTGTTGGGAGCTGTAATAAGTAGAGGTTAAATGATGTAAAAAAAAAAAAACATTACTTTTTTTTTCTTCAAATTTTCATAGTCGTGCCCTTTTTAACAAGATTTTTTTGCCAAACCTTTACGTTGAGAGAGACACTTTAAATGATGTGTAATAGTTTTATTTCTATGAAGGCCTTATAAATTCTTTAATCAAGTTGTTGTCGGATTAAGATGACTTTTTGATAAATTTTATATTCCAACACTCTCTAAAGAAAAAAAAATCTGGAGGTGTTAGATCCGGAGATCGTGGTGGCTACCGGTTTTTAAAGCGGGTTTTTAAATACTCTCTTATTCGAAAAGCGTTGTGGGTAGGGGCACCATTTTGTTGAAAGTAAATGTTACTTCGTTTAAAGAAACATCGTCAAGAATATCGGAAAGGTTTGATTGGAGTCCCAAGTAACACAAGATGGTCCTTTATATAATTTTCTTCTTTATAAAAGTTTTATAAAGGCGTCCAAAGACCTTTAATATATTTATAAAAGTGTTATTTTACACTTAATAGTTTTTTAAGAATATGGCTTTTTAATATGTTGAAAAAACTTTCTTAAAGCTAATTAATATTTTTTTATATATTTGTTTTAACAAGACTTTAAAAAAGTGACCACCACAGCTGTTAGAGAGTTTTCAACGTTTTATCTGCATAATTGCTTTATAAGTCCATAAAAAGCACAAAAAAAAACCTCAATTGTGCCATTAATTTAAACCTTTTAAAAAAACCCCTTTATGGAGTAATTTGCGTATGTTTATTCCAATGCTTTATAATTAACGCCATTATAAAGGTATTTTTAAATGCTTTGTTAATGTGTGTTTCATATCATAACTTTCTAAGCAAACATGCTTTATTTGGGAAAATTGTAGTTATTTAAAAAAGGTTTTTTTAATAGTCAGCAACGAAATAAAATTTCATAAAGGGCATACCCAGCGGTAAGTCTTTCCCTATTTTTTTTTTTTTTCCCTTAAGCTAAACTTATTGAAATTGACAATGGGAGAAACGGGAAAATAGCTATTAGAATTAAAAATTAAATCTTAAATATGACGTGCTTTTAAAAATGGTACACCTTTAAATTAAAAAAAAATATTTTTTTAAAAAAAACAAAAATGAGCCAGGATGTTTCAGGTTAGCTTTTTTTTAAAACCTTAGTACTATATTAAAAAAGGCTCCCCTTTTCCCAATTTTGGGGATAGTTACACCCACGCAAAATATTCGTTGCCGGTTTTTTGGGAGTTTACACGTCAGCCGTATCGGCTATAAATTGCAGGTCGACAGGCTATTTTGATAAAAAAAAATGAAAAGAAGTTTTAAGACAATTAAAAACGACAAAAACGTTGTATCTACAGAAATAGTTAAAATTATTAGATAAGGAGGTAAAAAAAATTTTAAAAAAAAAGGCACATAAAAGGGCAAAAGCCATAACTGTTTAATAACGCAATAATGTGTTGTAGCCCCCCTTATAGAGCCAAAAGAGATATAACAACGCGATTGGGTCCTCTGTACATTATTAGAAGTTCTAGATTCTAGAGGGTCGCACTAATTTTTTTATAAAGCTGTTAAAAAGCAAACCCAAAAAAAATACTTTAAAGGGGTTTTTGAATATTTCGCAACCATTCCCATTCTGACCAGTTTGCACGTCGCCATTTAATTTTTCTCAGGATGTTAGGGCCGCCATTGTTGCATAAAGCAATTAAACGTATTATTCCTTTCATCTCTAACTAGTTTGGTTTAATAATTTTTCGGGATTAAAGTAGGGAAATTTAACATCTAGTAACATTTTAAAGGTTAAAAATAAAAACGACATAAACAATAAATGTTTGATATAATTTTTTTCAATCCAATTTTTTAAAATTTTCAAAGGCTTTGATAAATTAGAGTAAACTATATATTTTATCAGAAAAAAAACCATCCAAGTAAATTTCACATTCTGCTTGCAAACTTTCCAAAATGAGTTATTTATTTTAGGGTAAAATGTATATGTACTGCTTTTATTTTTGCGTCAAACCATAAAATACCTTTTAAAAAACAATTTTTTTTTAAGTTTACTTATGCAACTGAAATAAAACATTTATTCAGCAAATTGCTGTCAACTTGCTACCGGCTAGTGAAAAATGCGCATGTCTGACAAACGGTGATACACCAGTTTATTTTGAAATAAAAAACAATCTACATTTACCCCAAATCGACCTTTTGGAAACATTAATTATGTGGTCCGCAACTTGTTTAATTTATCGACCAAATATTTTTTTTTGATAAAAATCTTTAATGTTGTGATTAAAAAAAAGGAGTAGGGTATTAAGGGAAAAAATAAAATTTAAAAATTAAGTTTTAAATAAACAAAAAAACACGTTTTTAGAAATGAACTAAAAGTAGAAAAAATTTTTAAAAAAAAGTTTGTGACAGAAAGAACTTTAATAATTAATTATGACCAATAAATTTGGAATTAGATTATAATAAAAATTAAGTTATTAACAAAATAATTCAATTATAGTAAAAAAGTTTTTTTGTGCAACAAAAAATAACCAATTTTAAAAAATCCTAAAAGTAAAAATTTTTTCCAACCTTTTTTTTTAAAAATGGTTCTTAATTTAAAAAACACAACATTTTTTACTAAAAACCAATTCCAAGGAAAAGAGTAAAATATTAATCACCATTGAAAAAAAAAAGTGAACTCTAAAATAAATAAATCAATTAATAGTGCAGGTTTAAGGACATTAAAAAAAAAATTAAATTTGGGATTTTAAAAAACCCAAAATCAATTTAGAAAGGAAAAACAGTCTCACATAAATCCCCCACTTCTTGGCTGGATCCTACCAGAAACGTTTTTAAAAAAATGTGCTATTTGCCCCACCCTAACTCGCCTCTTTCAATCTCTTACGACACAGGCATTTTCCCGGAGAGTTGGGAAGCTGCCTTGTGCAACCTGCCCCAAAAAAGCTAAAACTTCCTTCGAATTATAGACCTATTTTCTTTTTTTCTGTTGTTTGCAAAGTAAGGAAAAATTATTTTTTCCCCAAAATCTGGTATCGGGAAAACTTTAGATCTTCATGATAGACAGTATGATTCAGTCACAAAGATCCACAGTTGTCTTTTTTCCTTTGTCCACACAACTGGAACAAGTCCTTGTTTTTTGGTGAATCCCAGATGTTGCTCTTGACATATCAAAGCTTTTGATCAGGTCTGGCTGATGGGCTTCTTAACAAACTTCCTTTTTACGGTCTTCCACCAAGTCTCTTTTGGCTTCCGTTTCCTTTCTAATCGCGTATATCAGTTAGAGATGGTCATTTTCCAGTTTACCAAATTAATCTTCCCGGGTTTGCCCTTTTACCCAGCGTTTTTTCTCCTTCTCTTCTCTTCCAAAATAAATCCCATTATATTTTGCTGACGATGGTACCCTCCACTCTAGTAGGTATTTAATTTTTTAAAACCATAATTCTGATTTGGAAACAAGCGCGGGTCAATGCAGATATGTTTTTTACAAGACCTCAAACTCATCTTGTTTGGGGGCCCAAAAATTTTGTTCAGTTTAATGCCTGAAAAAAAACATGCGCTGTCGCTTTCCCCAAATTCATCCCCTCTAAAAGGGAAGTTCTGCAAACAAAGTTTTTTTAAATCTTGTCGGGTTATTTTTAAAATCCTCAACTGGCACAAACACATTATTCCATAGCCTCGGCAGCTTCAAAAAGTTTGGGATTCCCTTTCGAGCCAGGAAATATTTCTCTTCCAATTGTACACTCTGTATGATCCCAAATCAGACCCCTTTAGAATATTGTTTGCTGGGGAATGGCGTCCCCCAGAGCCGTTCCTTTATTAATGATCCAGCGCTTTCAAAAAGGTTTTTTTACCGTTGAGCTGTGGGGATCTTTTCTCTTCTATGGTATTTTCACGGGTTCTGCTCAGAGGAATTGGCCCGATAATTCCTTTCTGGCAGCCCCAACAGAGCAACGCGTAGTGCAACTTTTTTGCATCCTTTTTCAGTTCAGTTGAAAAGGCCCTGAACTTTCCGCTTTCTTGTTTTTTTATCCCTAGGTGTAAGACTATGGGAAACCGCTGCCCGCAGGCCTTTTTCCCCAAACTCCAAAAATTTAAGTCCGGGAACAAACTCCCCTCACCACCAAGACACCCCCCCGGGAGTTAGTACTTTGGCATCACCTTTGGGGCTGCCCGATAAAAAAAAAAAATTAGAAAATTTCTACACCAATTTATTATGTCACGTAAACAAAAACCTATTATATCGTAACAATATTTATTCAAAAACTATGTTTTATTAAAGTATTTTTTAAGATACCTTTATTTTTTGTTACATTTGTATTCTTGTTCCTTGAGTTTAAAGCTCTTTAAAAAAAAATCCGAAAGCTTTTAATAAAATTTTATCTCCTGAAATTCTTTTTTTGTAGTATCCAGGGTATTTTTTGGATTTGATTCAAGCCATAACTATAAAGTTTTTATTCCTTAATATTCTACTTTCATTTAGAATATGGTATTTTTTTTTTTTTCTTTTTAATTTTTTTAAATTTAAAGGGTTTTGCCGGTTTGTACGTTTTAAATTCACAAAAAAAGGGTTTGCATAAAAGTAGAAATTGTTTTTTTTTGAAAACTAGTAAATGAGAACACAGTTTTTACTTTGTTTACTTTTCTTTTTATTAATTTATAAAAAAGTGACTGCATTTCGTAGTACTACTAAATCAAACTGAAAATTTTTAAACAAATCTAAACAAACCCAACTTTTTATCTTAAATAACTATAATAAAGCGGGATAGAGTGGGGATTCCGAAGATCGGTATGGTCATTTAATAAGTTTATTGAAGGGTTTTTTTGGTACTTAAATATTTCAATCGATTCTAAAATATTGAGTTTTTGCTTTTTTGGGGGTAATGAATATTTTTTAATTTCTTTTATCTGGAAAGAGTGCCCTGATTCTAAAAATGGTTTGCAAAATTTGAATTATGTTTCTTTAAAAAAATGATGACCTATGTTCCTTATATCTAGTTATAAAGTTTCTGCCAGTTTGTCCAATATATAGGCTATTACATTCATTACAATTTAACCTATAAACTCCTGATTTATTAAGCGGAGGGGTTTTTTCTTTTTACATTAAAAAATAATTGGGATAGTTTATATGATGGTCTAAAGGCAACTTGAATATTGTTTCTTGTTAATATATGGGATCAGTAAAGGGATACAATAAACGGTTTTTTGCGAGATTGGAACAGACCTATAAACAAAAGGGTAAAAAAATGTTTATACAAATAACGTTAACTCTTTTCCTGCATACACTTATGTTTTCGATAGCGATAAAAGGATATTCTAAACATCTTAAATGTATTTATAACAAAACGAGCATTTATATACTGAGAGGCAGCCTTGTCGTTTGTCAGTGCGAAAGAGAAAAAAGAATCATAGGATAAACCTTTCTCCGTGGCTCCAACCATAATGCCGGATAGATCGACGCGATAGACCGACAAATCAGCACAGAGCAGGATATATATATATATATATATATATATATATATATATATATATATATATATATATATATATATATATATATATATATATATATATATATATATATATATATATATATATATATATATATATATATATATATATATATATATATATATATATATATATATATATATATATATCACCGACCAATGATCACGTTGGAGGGAGAAAAAGGTTATACCGCTATTTTTTCTTTCTGCACAAATGATCGTTTTCCAAGCGGAAGAGTGCCTCTAGTAGGTATATGCTCCAAGGAAATATGTTATATGTTGTAATCATACTTAATGATTTTTTAGATTATTGCAATACATTTTTTGTTCAAATTTTTTTAATCCGAAATAAATAATTATAGTGATTTTTTTTCATTTATAATGTTACATAGATGAAACAAAAAGTTAATTCTTAGATAAGCCACAAGAGTCATGTTCAGTCGTATTCGCCATTTTTTATTAATATTAACTACAACGCATCAGTTGTGAACCAGTACAAAAATTTGTGGCTTTCCATAGCTGTAACATTCAGAACTGGAGGAATTTAAGGAGCTGACAATGGATAATATGTTTATTTTTGATTAAGAACATCTAAACAAACCAATGTATTTCACTGGTTCAAAAAACCAGTAATCATGGTTTTTTTAACCAGTGTAATATATATTTTGTTTAAGTCATCAATTGACGAAGTACGGAACTGGCCGGCGACGAATTTGTAAATAAAATCGATCTGCTAGTCCGTTCTGCGCATGATTTAGGACCCTAAGTGATGACTAGAGCCACGGCGCACGGACACATTTTTTCGCCCATAAAATCTCACTTTTGAACCGCGCATCTGATACCCTTTACCGGTCCATATTGAGGTCAGTGTGTTTAACCCATCTTTTATGCCCCAGTTCCGTCAACGCTGCCCAAGCACTGAAACATGCAAATATTGCATTTCACAGCACCTTTTAGGCAACGCGGTAGTGCCACCACGGACGTTATTTTTTAAATAACTACTTACTACCTAAATATGTCTGCCCGGCGGGGCTGGGATTCGAGCCCGGAACGCCGGCGCGGCGAGCCGAGGCTCTGACCACTACGCTACCGAACAGACATATATTGCACATTATTTAATAAAAATGCAAATAAGGCTAGTTATGCATATTAATTTGAAAATAATGCTAGTAATGTATATTAATGCCAAAATAATGTCAGTAGTGCATATTAATGCCAAAATAATGCGAGTAATGTATATTAATGCCAAAATAATGCCAGTAGTGCACATTAATGCCAAAATAATGAGAGTAATGCATATTAATGCCAAAATAATGCGAGTTATGCATAATAATGCCGAAATAATGCAAGCAATGCATATTAATGCCAAGATAATGCGAGTATTGCATATTAATTCCAAAATAATGCGAGTAATGCATATTAATGCCAAAATAATGCGAGTAATGCATATTAATGCCAAAATAATGCAAGTACTGCATATTAATATCAAGTAATGTAAAGTATTGCAAAATAATGCACATTATTAATGCACCTCTTGCGTACACATATTGCAAGAGGGAGTTCCCCTTCGCAAATGGTCAAACAACAATTTTTAACATTTTATTAAAGAATTAATGAAATATTCAAAAACAAATTAATACCTAATTAAATAAGTTTTATACTTCGAAAGATTCGTGCAATTTTTTTATTACATCACTACCTGTACGCTTTTTATATCTCTTCGTACAACGTTCTTAACTTTTTTTTTAATGATTTTAGCTATTTTTATGAACATCTAGATCTCATAACAACCCTTAATCATACACAGGTTCCGTAACCCTGTACTGTCCCTTGTGTATGCATTCCGTTTAGACACTGTATCTTCTATTAAGGCAGTATTCTATGGTTTTGGCTATTGCCATAACTTCCCCTGAAATACGGTTGCATACTTTCCCATTGTTCCATAGAACTTGTAGTTCGTTTTTTCTACATAGAAATCGAAGCCTGTGTGACCTCCTTTCCTCCAGACATCTGTATAGATGACTGTTCCTTCGCTTGGTGTCCCACAGCGTTTTTGAGCCCAGTCATCCGCCGATGCCATGTTCACCTTGTGCATGAGGTCCAAGTGGATTACTGGGGGATGCTATCCTTTCATCGAAAGAGCCACAGTTCTCACTGGGCCCATGATTTTCACAGTGCCCCCCTCATCCTCCACCCCCACCACACTACATTCTTAGTGCCTCTGCCCTTGCAGAGGCCTTGATCATTATATGGAGAGGTGAGAGCCCCGTTATAATCTCCAGCATCTCCAGGCAGATGAGTAAAAGACTTTCCAATTCGGTTTTTAGACTATTGATGGTCTATGGAGAGACCCCGAACTTTTCACGTTGTTTGTCCTTCTCCTTTAAGTGTCTAGACTGGGGGAGCTCGTGCTAATAAACTACCTATTACTTTACTTAAGACACCCACGATACGTTGTTTTTAGGCTTAATGTTTGAGACTACTGTCCCAAGAAAAAAAAGTTCAATATTGTTTTTGGTATATAAAAACTTTGGCCTTATTTTGTTTTTTATGTTCGCTATTATTTATTTCCATTAGCTGGGTCCGCAATAATTTTTGGACTTAACGTGCTTTAAATTTTTTTTTTGCCCCAAAGGATTTTTTTGATTTACGATCTGTGGATGTAAGAGAAGTAAGTAAGAATTTTTATGTCTGGCTTAAAAGTGACCTTAGTGATTTTAGTATTGGCATAATTCTATAATGTTTATATTTTTATTTAGTCTACATTTTTCAACTTCTAGCCTCAGCAAACAAAAAAAATAAAGAAATTAGAAACTTTTTTTTTATTTACATATTGCAAAAAAGAAGAAAATAAACTTTAGTTAAGTTAAACCCATGAGTTTATTAAATTAAGAAGAAGAAAAATATATGTTTTTTGGGATAATATAATAAGTAAATCCTCGGCAAGCTTTTTATATCACATAAATTGTATAATGAATAAATTATGGCGTTTGTTTTATTTAAAGTGTATTTCCTTTTTTAGTACATGTTATTGGGGTTAAAATACCCCCTTATTACTAGAAATAACACTGAAAATTTAAAAAAAGGGTAATTTAGATAATAACAAAAAAAACATGTGTATATATATATATATATATATATATATATATATATATATATATATATATATATATATATATATATATATATATATATATATATATATATATATATAAAAACAGGGTGTCCAAATTATTTGACATAGATTAATGTAGGATACCTGACATAAAAAAAAAAGCGTTTGGTTAAATCCCTTAGCAAATGTTATTGGTTTTCGTTCTACAGGGTGTAAACTTTTTTTTACCAAACATTTATTGAAATATCTCGGAATCCACTGACAGATTAAAGTGAAATTTGGTGCTCTTATTATTTGGGATGTGGAAAAAGAATATATATCTATTTCCATACCACAAATTGGCCAAAAACAACATTAAGTGATTAAAATGGTCATAACTTTTTGACCTCCCTGTACGCACATTTATGAAAATAATGAAACAGCATTTAATTTTAGTCAAAAAAGATATACTTTTTTGATTTTTAAAAAAGTAGACCGTTTTCAAAATAAACGCATTTTTATTAGGTTTGCATGAACACTTAATTTAATATTTGATTAGTAACGATAAAGAAATGGTTATTAATTATAATAAAGTTAAAAATGTTAAATCCACTCGGACACATTGACTAATTCTTTTATTTAAATTTTGCCTGACCTAAATAAGACTCTTGGGCCCTATTATTGACCTTCCCAATCTTTTCCCCGTTCCTGACGGTTTATTTATTTTATTTTTAACCAATTTTAAGTAGCCCTTTTAAAATAAAAATCTAAGGGGTTAAGATCGACTACGCGCAGGCCACGAATATTCACTACCTCTACCAATCCATTTATGAGGATAAACATCCCAAGTAATTTCTGACTTGCAGTAAATGTGCCGTACCATCGTGCATATACCAGCTGTCAAGTCTTTAAAATTTTGGGGACATCTTCTAGAAGGGAAAAGGTAAAATCATCCAGAAATTTAGATAAGTTTTCCATCAAGCTGGGTGGCAATTCAAACGGTCCCACAATACAATCCCCAAAGATACCACACCAAACATTTATTAAAACTCATGTTGAAAATGGTGTTCTTGGAAAGAGAAATTTCAACGAATAAATATGATTATTACGCCAATTAAAACACTTCTCCTTGTGAACGTGGCTTCATCGAATAAATGTTATTACAAAAAAGTATGGCCTCTGAAAAATTGACCCGATTACAGGAAAGTCTTGAGGAAGAAGATACTGAACTGACTGAAGTGATCGGATAGTTTTTCGCGTATAATTCTGGGCACCGAAGATTTGCTTACACCAGTGGCTGCTTAATACGTCTTGAGCTGATTTGGGATTTCTTTAAGAACCAAAATTTCATCATCCATATCCGCTTCAAATACCTTTTGGGCTTCCGTTTGCGTTTTTTTTTTAACGAAATGTTTCTCCCTAATCTATCGTACAATGCTTTAAATGTTTGATGCTTTGCCTTCATCCGGATACAGATCTAAATAACGCTGCGCTGCTCTTCAACTAAAAAATTTTCTTGGGATACACAATACAATCCCGCATCTGAGCATTAAAAAAAAATTATGACGCGACATTTTTAAACGAAAATAATACAACAAAAACACGAACTATAGCCAAATTAAAGACGATACTTATTAATACTTCACCTTGACAGGTCGTAGGTATTAAATTTTTTATCCTAGGCAAAGCCTTTGCAAAACCCCCTGATAATAATCTGTTTATGCGCAACTTAATATATATATATATATATATATATATATATATATATATATATATATATATATATATATATATATATATATATATATATATATATATATATATATATATATATATAAAATATATATATATATATATATATATATATATATAATTTTTATTTTTATTTTATATATATATATATATATATATATATATATATATATATATATATATATATATATATATATATATATATATATATATATATATATATAAAATATATATATATTTTATATATATATATATATATATATATATATATATATATATATATATATATATATATATATATATATATATATATATATATATATATATATATATATATATATATATATATATATATATATATATATATATATATATATATATATATATATATATAAAAAGGGAATATTACTTGTTTTAAAAACGTCCGATAAAAAAAAAGAAACCGCAAAAGCTTTTTTAAAAACATTTTGTTGCAAAGATAAAATAATTTTTTAAAAGAAATACGTGACCCTAGGCTTAAAAAGAAAAAAAGATATTTAACTGACGAGACATGGATAAATGAAGGAACCCCAAACAAGTGGACTATAAAATACATTCCAGGCATTTTTTTTACAGGTTTACCCAGTAACCTCCTTCCGACGCCGGGCTTATTATTATCCATATGGTAACTCTGAATTTCTGGATGGTGGCCTTAATGTTTTCAAATTTAAAAAGACTGGCTACAGATATAAACGCGGAAGTTTTTAAAGTGTGGTTTTCGTCCGTGTTAGTAATCGTTATAGATAAGTAACCACAGTCCGCGAATAAAAAATTCCAACATTTTGACGTAAGGATGGGGTAAAATCAAAAACCAACATAATATGGTGACGTAGTATACAGGGTTTTTAAATCCTGGGGGCTATATGTACGTCACCCGGCCGCGTAATTACATATTATACTATTACCAACACATAGAGGTTGCCTGAGTCCAGTATAGATTGTAGTGAGGAACACGCGCGAATTTTCACTTCATAATATACTACAGCCCAGAGCGGCGGTTAAAAATATTACATAAAATCCCAAAGAATGTTGTATTACTATGAAAATGTATTGAAATTTTTTTGTATGGGTACTTCGAAATTAATGGGGTTTTTATTGCCTGCATAAAACCCTTTTAGACAGATTTGTTTTGTTTGGGTCCCAAACCCATATAATATTGTTTTGGGATACAAACTGCTTTACCTACCCTTATACTATAATAACAAAAGATACAAATAACTTTTTTTGACAGATAAGTACTACATCACGAGGGAGATCAGGTACGTAGGGAAGTATTGTCAGATTTCCCAAATGTAGGTTGTATCACGTTGTATATTTTAAATTCTTAGAATTAAAGTGGAAATCGAACCAGTTTATTTAGTATTTAATTTTTCTAATTATTACAAAAAAATACACTTTTTTAAAACGTGATAAAATAAACTCATAAATAAAACAACATTAAGCTTAAAACGGGCATAGTTGATATAAAATAAAATTATAAGATTAAACAGAATAAAAAAAAAACCTATACATTGAAGTTTTAAAAGAATAGTCTATTAACAAGGACCGCTTCACTTAAGATCTTGAGGCTTTGGTTAATAAGATTTTCTTTTTTTTTGGGCCTTCCAGCCTGAATCCTTTAGGAACCAGACGTGAAGGTTAATTTTTCCACGCCGAATATTTTTTTTAGAAAATGCATGTAATAGTTCTGTAGGAGGTTTTTCTTCAAGACATTTATTTAGTCGAACGATAATGTTTGTTGAGTCTGGTGATATGTTATTTATAAACATTTCAATAATATTTGAAAAATTTTGGCTAAGTGCTTTTACGGCTTCATTTTTAGTTGTAAGGCCCGCCACCAGAGGAGGGAAATAGTTGAATTGCTAACATATGCCATTTTTTGAGAAAAAACATTACTAGGTGTTTCACAGTTAGATGGTTCTTGGTGCCCATTAATAAAAGGGATCCATCATGTCATCAAAAACATTTAATCAATATTATCCCCCCTCGCAAATTTTGGGCCCCAAATTTTTTTTATCATTAGCGGATAAAAGAGGACTGCATATTATAGGGCCGAAGATTAAAATTCTCCTCTAGGCACACACATGCTTACAGAAGCGCCCTCGCAACAAATTGATAATTCAAAAATTTGTGTGATATTTAACGCATACTCGCAACTTAATAGTTTTAATGTCGTTTTCTAGATATACTATATTATACTGTGACAATCAGACAAAAACTTCTTTGAAGCGTGATTAAAAGCAACATAAGCAGTAAATAATTTTAGGAATAATTTATTAAAAAATATTGCCGACAAAAGGATTGCACCATTTTTATTAAGGTTAGCTAATTAAATAAACAAAAAACGTACAATATTAAAATAACAAAAAAGAAAATTACAAGTATTTACGGGTTTAATTACCGATAGCATATCCTTTTTTGGCTATAACTTTGGCACATCTTCTGGGCATGGAGTTGATTAAAGTTTCTAATACATGAAGTGGCAGATTTTACGAAACTTCTGAAATTTTATTTATCAGTGTTTGTTTGTTGGTAAAAAATTAGATTTGTTTTTGCCGTTCTACTTCTTTCAGTAGGTTTTTTATGGGGTTCAAGTCGGGGGATTGCGCAGGCCAGTCTAAAACTTGAATATTATTCTGCCTAACACATGATTAGAAGTGTGTTTCGGATCATTGTTCTGTTGAGAAATGAATCGTAGAGGCATTTTTTATTCTGCAAAAAAAAGCATTACGTTTTCCTAATGTTTTTGTACAAGAACTTGTCCATTATTCCATCGTTAGAGTGTAGAGGTCCAACCTCCTCAGAAGAAAAGCTAGCCCATAACACAACATTATCTTTACCATGCTTTACTGTAGGTGTGTAGGAGCAACTCTCTTTGAGATAAATCGCAAAGTAGTGACTTAATTTTCCTATGGAGAATGGGTTTCTGTTTAGTTAGAATATATTTGTAGTGCACAAGTTTCAACACGCTGACCAAAAGTCTCCACGGGCACAAAACCCGAAAGCCCCTCTAACACCTTCCCTAAGATCACCCTCAAAATTTTTTAAATCCCCAGTAACCTTAAAGGCTGATTTTGGGCCCGTGGAGACTTTTAATCAGCGTGTTGAAAACTATTACTTTGCAAAGTTTGAAAACTGGACGAAACCCATTTTCCATAGGAAAATTGCGTGGTCCTTTAAAGTGCGTTTATCTCGAAAACAGTTGCTCCTAGAATGAGATATACATTTTTGACGCAGCGGAGATTATAGGAACTTTTTTTTAATTAAAAGGTTAATATACCACGCTCAAAAAAAGTTATGCCATCTAAAACACGTGGGGTAGGGTCATGCTGAAAAAGCGCTCTATCAGTAACATTAAAAGTACAGAACGAATTTGAATTTTCTTCCCCTAAAGGA
Source organism: Listronotus oregonensis (assembly GCA_019359885.1). Taxonomy (NCBI): domain Eukaryota; kingdom Metazoa; phylum Arthropoda; class Insecta; order Coleoptera; family Curculionidae; genus Listronotus; species Listronotus oregonensis. The sequence continues at coordinate 16,283 of JAHBCN010010957.1, read as the reverse complement.
ACTCGATTCAATTTTGCATCATGTTTTTTAGTAAAGAATTACCGACGAAAAACGAAAACAAACTTAAAAGTTTGGCACCCTGTATCTTGGTTATTATCAACTTTGTAATAGTTTACGTTAATTTTATTATTTCAACCCAAGGAATCTGCTGTTGCTCTGTGTCCTATTAGTTTGGGACACCCTGTATTGTACCTACTTATTATATTAAAAATGGTGCTGATGCTTAATTGTTGTTTAATGTATTTGTACCAAGGAAGTTTAAAGGTGTGATGGAAGCCCAAAAGCTATGGCCCACTCGATCAAAAAATGTCCAGCCCAGTATGAAATAACTGTCAGTAGGATTTCGGTCTCGCCGATTCTGCGTAATAACCATATTCCACAAAAATAATTTAATGTGGTTTACTACACACTGATAAATCAGTGTGGTAGTTATGCAACACATTATACTTTTATGAGAGCCAAATGGTTGTCTAAGGTTTTTGGTAAAGTGTCGTCTCATCATTCGTCATTTTGCTGTGGCTTGTAGCCCTTGCGCCGATTGTTTTGCTTTGTGTTAGTACCTATATTTTGTGGTTGCAGAAGTTTTTTGATTGGAGAAAACGGTAATTGTCTTCATATAATCGATTTTAAATTTGTTTACGGGTTTTTAGCGCCGATTACGAATCTCGAAAAGATTTTTTCATCAAAGTTGAAAATCGCTAACCTTATTTTGACTATATTCTTCCCTTCTTAGACAAAAATTCTGATTTATATAAAGTGGCACACAATATTTTATAAACACCCTTTAAAACCTTATATTTTATTTATTTTTACATCTTTTCCATTAAATTATGCTAAGCTTCACTTTCAAGGGGCGGAATATGATTCCCAGTGTGCTACATGGTTGCGGCCACGATCCGACGTGAAAGTGGAGGTTTGCAATTAAATGGCAAAAGGTGTAAATAGGATATAAAACAAGTTTTTAAAATATTATGTGCCAATTTAGTGTAAAATCAAGAATTCTGTGCAAAAGAAGGAGGAATAGTGTAAATAAGGTTAGTTTGGTTTTCAACTGATGATGAATATCTCAAAACAAACGTTGCCAAAAAATATTATTTTCCAGATTCGTAATCAGAGCCCCAAAACTCCCTGCATACCAAATTTGGTCAAAATCTAGAGGAGGCAACTTTCGAGACAATTACCATAAAACCTTTTATTTTAGTGTTTAGTGTTTATTAAATTGTGACTATAATTTTGTGTTTGTTTGTTGCTTATAATATCGTAACAAAATGATTAGAGGTTGTATGGTTTTGTCTTGCAAATCCAAGGGTAACATACCCTTTACTTTTTACTTTAGATAAGTATTTTATATTTAAAGTAGGTGCTTCTTATGAGACGTAACGTTAGGTAACCGAAAATAATAATATATCAATTATGAATAATAAAATAATGAAAATTTCATAGGAAATAGCAGTGAGAAAAGTAAGGCAATCCTAACTATCTTTAGACGATCACAATGTTTGTGTATTTCGTGGATTATTAAAAAGAAATAAGGTTTACATTTAGGTACTTTTATTTCATTTAATATAGCATTCTTTAAAAGATCAAAATTATTAATTACTGGGCAGACCAGGCAAATTTTATATAAAGACCCTAATTGAATGCAAAGAAAGTACAATTTTATGCTAAAGTTCCTTTTTGCTTTTTCTGTATTTGTTTAGAAAGAAATTAGGTTTTGGTTTCCTAAACTTACATTATCAACTTTAAGCTCGACATACTGTAGACACATAATATTTGAACGGATAATGTTACAATGGATACCTAGGTACCAAAGGTTACTAAACATTTTTAACCACTATTCTGTCTCATAAATGTTTGTTATTAGTGAGTATGCCTAAAAGCATTTATAAAAATTTACTTTTTAATGTACAACCAGAATTAGATTAAACTCATTTAGACTATGTTGCCCTTCTTTTTATCACAAAATTGGTGATAAGTACATGGAACTATCATACAATGTTTGAAATTTATCTAAAAAATCTTGTTTTTATTAATTTACAAATATTTTTAAAACATACAAACTGATAAAATATTGACCATTTAAATAGAAGGTTTCTTTCCATATTACAGGATTGTAGATGATATAAAAATCCATTACACAATAATTTTAAATATTCTATATAGTATCGAGCTAATAACTAAATAATTGCAAAAATTAAAAAAAAACAGTGAATGCTTGAATTTGACATTTGATGATGTCAACTTATAGATAGTAACAAAGAATTATGGAAGTCCGGCTTTGACCTACTATTCATTGCGCAAACTCTGCGGGGCCAACCCCTATTCCTGCTGCCTGCATGCCTGACAATTTTGTTCTACAGTATTGGCTTCCATACACCACCTTTAAACTTCCTTGTACTCGGTCCAAATAAGTTGCCGCGTCGTTTATGGCCGAGCGAGCTTGTGAGCGAGGATATAAAATGATGAGTCAATAAAGCCCGTTTATGTTCGCGTTATATACTTGATTTTATTTACAATTGCGATTGAATTATATGTAGTTAAATTTAAAAAAATTGAAGAAATAAAAATTTGAGTATACCTGTATAGAGTTTTACATCGAGAGGTGATCAAGCAGTTGCTATGAGATGTAGAAGTTCATTTTTAAAACATGTTAAATTAGTTAACATGGAAATTTCTGTAAGTGGCTGAAATCATTAAAAACAGAGAATCCAGGACGATAATAGTATCGAAAGCCAAAAATGGAACCTCAGAAGTCTTACAAGACATAAAGACGGCTGCAGCTGCAGTTAAGGTCTCCTTACTATCTGCGAAGTCAAGAACGTTGTACGAAGAGACATACAAAACATACAGACAGTGCCCAACCGCTGTGTTCACACGACGTTGTCGTGGTTGGGCCCTTTTGGAACATACGATATAGTTTTTTTTTTTTTTTTTTTTTTTATCTTTATGACAACTCATCAAGGATTATTATATATGAGCATTATATCCTACGGATTATATATACATATATAAACCTAAGTACCAAAGTACCGTGAGAGTGTCGGGTTTTCCGGTGTTTAACCCATTTCTTCCTGTTGTCCTTCATGCTCAATGTTAACTAAGCACTGAAACATGCAAATGTTGCATTTCACAGCACCTTTAGACAACGTGGTAGTGCTACCACGGACGTTATTCTTAAATAACTACTACCTAATATGTCCACGCCCGCGGTTGGATTCGAACCCGGATCGCCGGCGCGGCGACAAGGCTCTGACCACTACGATACCGCTGGTTATCGGCAACCTCGCGGGCTAGTGTATGGAACGGATCCAGTTGCGATGAACACAAGGCTTTACTCAAGGTGTTAGCATACCGTGCTGATGAGTAAATGACATCCTGTGTTTCAAATGAGGCCTCAACGGTGCCTCTGTGATACAGGGCGACCAGAGTATCTAGCCTTACTGCGTTAATGCGGGCCTGTCGTGGTGGACTATTACTTCCCTTAGCTTTAAACAAAAGCGGACAAACCGCTTTCATAGGAAAAAAGCGACAAGGTGGTGTAGCTGGATCGAAAAACGGATAAACCACTGAGAGGTGCCACCATGTTCACAAGCAGAGACAAAGGTGCTTAGAAGGGATCCCTGAATCCAAACAGAAGGCGGATCAAACCGCCTTTATATGGAAAAGGGTTCCTGGCTTTAAACAGAAAGCCGATAGGACCGTTTTCATAGGGTAAAGCCGGAGATGCGGCCTCAGAAAACATCGTCTGTAATGAAGCAACATGGTAGCCACCAAGTCACGGGTATGACGGATCTAACCTGCCGTCGCCATAATTTCAGAGACAGGGACACCAAAACACATCAGAACACATTGTGCTCAGTCCAGCGCCACGAGTAAGAGGAGATGTGAAGAACTCTCTTCCAACTTATGGTTTGGATTCATTAGAAGTCTGATCCTATTGGAAGGAATATAAAAAGGTGTGAGCCACAATAGACCGAGCGGTGGCAGTGGAGGGCGTGAAAAGTCAACTCACTTTAAACCTACCTACCTACTTACCTACAGACAGTGGTGTAATGAAAAAAAATTGCAGAAGACCAATGAAGACAGAATATTAGCTTACTTTAGCACCAACCATTTGTTGTTGGATATTTCATTAATTTTAGTACAAAAAAGTGCTACTTTACGGACGCAAAATGATTTTATTAATAGCACTTTATTGGTTAATCGTACAAAAAGTTTTTTAAATAGGGGCATAAGCATAAGAAATCAGTGCCATTGCTGTTATTTTCGTCTTGTAGTATAATACTTTCTTGTAAAAACGCTTACACTCTGTATTATAATGCAGGACTGTTGATAATAAACCTTTAGTTGGTTAGCAAAAATCCATACAATTTTTTTTTAAACAGGATTATGTTCGGCAAAAAAGGCGTTACTCACTTCTGCCAAACCTTATAAAAATACAAGCAACGCAGTTTTGATGTAACTTAAGAACAGCAAAATGGGGTTGCCGGAAAAAAAGAATAAAAAATGTCCGGAATATTAAAAAGTTTTTGTTGAGCAAGGATATGTTTGAAACTAGGATAACACTGTTCGGATGGCTGGCGTTAAAAAATTTTTTGGCTGAAATACGGGATGAATAATAAATACTAATACGGAGTATGTTTGTACAAATTTTGAGCTTCAAAAACTTTTACAAGCGGATTAGAGGTGGATTTTTTAGCGACTTTAAAAATTTCTTTAGAAAAAGTTTTATCGTGATACTTAATAAATCAAAAAATACTGGATTGAGTAGTCCCCCACTTTGTGGGGGTACAGGGTCATGCAACGAGGACTATGCCGAACCATATTTGTGACTTTTCTTCTTATTTACATAAAAAATGTAGACTTGTTTTTTTTTTTTTTGTAAAAATTTCCAATAAAAGAACGACATAAAATTAACATTTTCTTAACTGTTTTTCTTCTTAACTTCTGTGTAACATCTTAACCTTATTTATTGGTTCGCTTTTGAAAGTTTTTTTTGTTTGATACGTTTCAATAAAAAGGATTTTTTATTAATTTTAGGAACATCGTGATTTATTAATTTCACATGGAAAATTTGCGATTTAAATTAAAAAATAGAAAAAATGACATTTAATACATGAAATGCTAAATCACAAAAACTCAATTGGTAAAAATTAAATATACAGGGTGTCCCGTAATTAATTGGACATAGGTTAATGTAGGATACCTGACATGAAAATAAAGCTTTTGAGCTCAATATCGCTTAGCAAAATGTTATTGGTTTTCGTTCTACAGGGTCTTAAAACTATTTTTTTTTACCAAACAAATATTGAAATATCTCGGAATCCACTGGACAGATTAAAGTAAAATTTGGTGTACTTTTATTATTTGGAATGAAGAACACGAATATGATATCTATTTTGCCATTACTACTAGATGGCGCCACATACAACAACATTGAGTGATTAAACTGGTCATAACTTTTTTGACCTCCCTGTACTCACATTTGCGAGTGAAAATAATAAAACAGTATTTAATTTTAGTCAAAAGAGCTATTCTTCTTTGATCTCCAAAAAGTAGACCGTTTTCGAAATAAACGCCTTTTTATTAGTCCACTTAATCTAAAATTTAATTAACAACGATAAAGTTAGAAAAGGCTATTGATTATAATAAATGTTCAAAATGTTCACCATCCACTAGAACACATTGTCTAATAATTCCTTTATTTAAATCTTGCCTGGCTCCAAATATTAATCTGATGGTATTGACTCCTTCCACAATCTTTTGCCACAATTCCTGACGGGTATTTATTTTAGTTTTATGCACAAGTGATTTCAAGTAGCCCCAGAAATAAAAATCTAAGGGGTTAAGATCGGGACTACGCGCAGGCCACGGATATTCACTACCTCTACCAATCCATTTATGATGATAAACATTGTCCAAGTAATTTCTGACTTGCAGTGAATAATGTGCCGGGACACCATTGTGCATATACCAACTGTCAAGTCTTAAATTTAGGGGCACATCTTCTAGGAGAATGGGTAGATCATTTCCCAAGAAATTTAGATAACGTTCCCCATCAAGCTTAGCTGGCAATTCAAACGGTCCTACAATACAATCCCCAAAGATACCACACCAAATATTTATTAAAAACTCATGTTGAAAATGGTGTTCTTGGAAAGCATGCGGATTTTCCATTGAATAGATATGATTATTACGCCAATTAAAAATACCTCTTCTTGTGAACGTGGCTTCATCTAGGGTTTCATCGAGGCGAGAAATCTCGTCTCGAAGGCACTTTCTCGTCAGGCACTTTATTTTCCGCCTCTACTCACCAATCACCTTACATTAGCTATACGTATAAGCTATGAACTAAAACTACTAAAAGCCACTTATAACAAAAAAACCGCCAAGTATCAGCACAAAAATAAAGAATATTTTTCCAAAAAATGAAAATTAAACAAATCCTTGATGTTTTAATTTAATCTTTTATCCATACATTTAAAATTTACCTAGGTAAAAGATGTCAAAGTTTAAAATTGTTTCTTCGTTTGTGAAGAGAAGAATGTACATGTACCAATACCAGCAACAAACTCATTTTTTATAATCGAAACAGTCGTCTTTTTTAAAAAGAATAATTATCGATATTGTTTAAATTATTTGGTAATGGAAGGGGAAATTTGTGCTTAAGACATTTAAGTTCTTTCAGAATATGAAAATACTTACTCTTATCTTTGTCCTTTTTATTTACTTTGCTATTTTTTTTGGTTTGTTATGCTTTATGTTTAAAAATAAATTAAAACTATTTCTAGCATATAGTTTTTTTTTAATTTTCTTTTTCTGACGTATTTAGAGCTGTGACTTATTGCAGCACATATCGAGATCGAGAAATACTAAAATACTGGCTTTGTTGTCATTGTTTTTTTTTTTTTTTGGTTTGTTATGTTCTCACGTTTAAAATAAATTAGAATTATTTCTTAGCTTAATTTTTTATTTTCTATTTTCTGGCCTATTTAGAGCTGTGAGTTATTGTAGCACATACATTTTTTTGAGATCGAGAATCTCGAAATAATTTCTCGATCTCGAAAAACTTCGAAGTGTTTTTCTCGATCTCGTCTCGAAAAAACAAAGTCTCGTCTCGATCTTGTCTCAAAATCGAGACGAGACGAGACGAGAAATCTCGAATTTCGAGATTCTCGTGAAACTACTTCATCCGTAAATAAAATGTTATTACAAAAAAATGACTGAACTGGAGTTTTGCAGGAAAGTCTTGAGGAAGAAGATTTTGAACTAGAGTGAAGTGATACGGATACAGTTTCTCTTCAAGTGCGTGTATAACTGGAAACCGAATATTTGCTTACACCAGTGGCTGCCTTAATACGTCTTGAGCTGGTTTCAGGATTTTCATTTACGTTTTTTGAACCAAAATGAGCCTGTTTCGCCTAATCTATCCTCAATGCTTTTAATGTTTGATGATTTGACTGCCTTTTATCCGGATACAGATCTAAATAACGCCACATGCCGATCACAAATCAAAAAATTTTATTGGGCATACACAGATACTCATATTCCGTAAGCAAAAAATAACACAACAAGAACACTAAAAGACTAACTTATTAATATTTTACCTTAACAGGTCGTAGTTGTGATGTTTTCATCCTAGGCAAAGCCTACTTTGCAAAACTCCGATAATAATTTGTTGGATGCGCAACTAATAAAAATTGCTTTTTATTTCCTGAAAACGGCCCACTTTTTGAAATCAAAGAAGTATACCTTTTTGACTAAAATTAAATGCTGCTTTATTATTTTCACTCGTAACGTAGCGTACAGGAGGTCAGTCAAAAGAGTTATGACCATTTTAATCACTCAATGTTGTTGTATGTGGCGCCATCTAGAGTAATGGCCAAATAGATATCATTCTGTTTCTCATCCTAAATAATAAGAGTACACCAAATTTCACTTTAATCTGTCTGGTGGATTCCGAGATATTTCAATAAATGTTTGGTAAAATATTAGTTTTAACACCCTGTAGAACGAAAACCAATAACATTTTGCTAAACGATATTGAGCTTAAACGCTTTATTTTCATGTCAGGTATCTTACATTAACATATGTCCAATTAATTACGGGACACCCTGTATATAATTAAGTTAATTATCTCGTTACCAAAAATAAATACTTAAACTTTTTTAAAGGAACGAATTAAAAAAGGAGACACTTTCTGAAACGAAGCAATAGGTATTGCTATAAAGTATTGGAAAATTGTTACTTTTATGAAGTATCTCTTTTGTATGGTCAATAATTGAGATAAAATCGTGCCTGCATTTTAAATTATATGACAATTATTTCCTCGGTATTTGATAAAATTTATCGGTCACCTCCTAACCTCCAGTTAACCCTCACCTTGATATGTCAAATGGCAACCCCATAGTGTGCATACATCATTGTAAGCGGCATAAAATTCTTGCTATCCAACAGTAATAAGAAACTTTAAATCGATGGACGTAGAAGCTGACTTAGAAGTAAAAATGTGTTAATTAGTTTATCGTGTTCAAATAATTTATTTTATCAAATGCTCAAATGTAAGCCGTTATTGGCGAGACAATAATAAAGTCTGTTTTGAAATTCTTCGCGAACGTTGGCGAAAATTTGTCTGGTAATACCTCTGCATTCTAGTGTAATTCTACATTTAAGTTCTTGAATATTTGCAGGTGGCGTTTGTACATCACTCTTTAAATAACCCCAGAGGAAAGCTCAGAGGTTAAGTCTGAGACCGTGCTGGCCATTCGATGGCACCTCGTCTGCCTATCCATGTGCTCTGAAACTGTTCATTGAGCCACTTTCGAACTGCTAAAGCATAGTGGGGAGGCTCCATCTTGCTGGAAATGCAAATTATTTTCACTGAGAGTTCCATAGCACCATTTTCATCCACCTGATTTTCCAAAAAGATTGGACGTGATAAGCAGGGTATATCGCATTTTCCAAAAGGTTCAGATACAGTTGCCCAGTTAAATTTTCTTCCAGAAAGAATTACCTGATAATTTCTGTTTCCATAAATACCTGCCCAAACGTTGATCTTCTCTGGAAATTGAGTATGTCCTTCCTGAAATTTGTGTGATTTTCATTATCCCAATATCTGCAGTTATGTCTATTAAGAATTCCATTTAAGAAGAAAGTTGATTCGTCAGAAAGCAGTTATTTTTGATCAAATGAGGGTCAATTGCTGGCACATTGATTCGCAAAATTCTATTCTTCTATCATAATCGTCTTCGTTGAGGTCATGAAGAATTCGTATTTGTATAGAAAACTTATTCTTTTCAAAATTCTGTGCACGGAACCCGTAGAAATAATGGACAGCTTAGAAACTTTTGGAATAGACAACGTCGGATCTATTGCGAACTGTCCTAGTACCTCAACCTGGCGTGCTTCGTCTAAAACCCTTCTTATTTTAGTACTTTTCTTATTGCATACAGATCCAGTTTCTTCAAACTTACGCGCACCAATTCCATTACATATTTATGCCCCACGTTTTTATTCTGATGCTCATTGAATACTCTGGCGGTTCTACGCGCGCATCGGTCTTCAGCCCCATATAGAAAATTATTTCTATTCTCTCTGCCAGGAGTATACACCGTTTTAAAATCAAGATTCTTAATTTTAAACTAATGATGTCAAAATGACAATCCTAACAGTAATATTTAACTGATTCCTAAACGTCCTAAAAACTTGTGCTATTGCAGGGTTTTGCTGTAGCAGGTAACACAAAAATAATAATTGGAATGAATGCACACTAAAATAGTCTGCGAGGAATTTCAAAACATGCTTGTCTCTGCCAATAACGGCGCACATTTTGAGCATTTGATAAAATAAATTATTTGAACACGATAAACTAATTACTAACACACATTTTTACTTATAAGTCGCTTCTACGTCCATCGATTTAAAGACTTTTAATTGTTGATAGCAAATTTCATGCCGTCACAATGATGTGTCACACTATGGGGGTTGCCATTTGAAATATCAAAGTGAGGTTAACTGGAGGTTAGGAGGTGACCGAAATTTTATCAAATAGGAAATTAAACTTCCCCCTGCATATCTAAATCGACGTGTTTGTTTTTTTGGTGAGTGCTTTTAAGATATTTAGGGTGGTTCGTTTTGAATGAAAGCACTGTATAAAGCATTAAGTACCTTTAACTTTTATTTGCAACAGCGCTAAATTTGTGGTTTATTTAAAATACTGCATCACAAATTAATCTAAAATAGGAAAACATATAATGATTTTTACTGGTACTAGTCAAGGGAATTCCGGCCCGTTCAACAATCAATTTTTGTAAGAGAGACATGGGCGAGTTTGGCGCGGCTGGCATGGAAGAGACGAAGATAAAAGATGTTCATCCCAATCTCGGTTTGACTTGTCGACGGGCCTGGCTTTACTTACTATAAAGCGATACTTTTGTCCACTACTATCTCGAATGAATTACCTTAAACAGCTTAGATCCCAAAATTAAGTTTACAGTACAAAAGGAATAAATAATACGAGAATAAAAGTAACAACAATTTTTTTTTAATATCTGTTGAAAGCCCACACTTATTGACACTAAAATTTAAAAATACTTTACATATTCTAACACATATAAACTTGCAGTATGTAGATCTATAATTCATATAAAGCTTTTTTCTTTCCTTTAGAAAATATAAGAATACAATTAAAATAATAATTGATTTGGCATATTTTTTTAAAAACAATATAAAAGTAGCTTTCAGACCATTATAAAAAATTTCTCACTTATTTTTCAACGTCAAAACCACCCCACCTAATAAATCTGGATTAGGCTGTAACAAATGGTATAGCTTATGTATAGGCTAGACAGAAAGATATTTTAATATTTGGCCGGCTTGATCCTTTACCTTGTCCTTTTACTTATTAAATAAAACAAAATTAAACTTTGCAAAACCTTTTTGTTCCTAGATTTTAACATTCCAAGAATTTTATATAGTACATTTTTTTTTTTTTATCTTGGGACAGTCCACGAAGGCTGATGCCTAAGTACTAACGTACCGTGGGTGCCTTAAGTGTGGTGAGAGGGAGTTTGTTCACACGGGACTTAAATATTTGGAGATTGGGGGGAAGAAGGAAAAGCTTCTGGGGCAGCAGGTTCCACAGTCTTGACACTCTAGGGATAAAGGAACGAAGAAAGGGGAAGTTCGGGGCCCTCTAATTTAACTGAAAAAGGATGAAAAAAGTTGCACTACGGGTTGCCTGTTGGGAGCTGCCAGAGAAGGAATTATACTGGCCAACTCCTCTGAGCAGAAGCCGTGAAAATACCTATAGAAGAGCGACAGATCCCCTACAGCTCGACGGTGGGCAAGAGGAGGAACCCTTTTCGGAGCGTTGGATCATTAAAAAACGAACGGCTCTTTTTTTGAAGGATCCAGAATGCTATGAGGGACGCCATTCCCCAGACATGAGAACAAATTTTTAAAGAGGGTCTAATTTGAGATACATACAGAGTGTACAGATTGAAGAAGAGAAATATTTTCTGGCTCGAAGAGGAATCCAAGCTTTTTGAAGCTGCCGAGGCTATGGATGTAATGTGTTTGTGCCAGTTAAGGTTATTCTCAAAAGTAACGCCGACAAGATTAAACGACTCTTTGTTCTGCAGAACTTGGCCGCTCATATGTAAGGGATGAGCATTTGCAGACTTTTTTCGCGACAGCGAACATGACTGTGTTTTCGAGGCATTAAACTGAACAAGATTTTTGGGGCCCCACTCCAAAATAAGTTTGAGGTCTTGTGAAAGAGATATCTTGCATTGACCTGCGCTTGTTTTCCAAATCAGAATCACACGGTGGCTTATGAAATTGAATACTAGAGTGGAGGGTACTATCGTCAGCAAAACTATGAATGGGATTGATTGTGGAAGAGAGAAGATCGTTAATGTGTAGAAGAAACAGCGTGGTGCCAGCACTGAGCCCTGGGGCACCCCGCATTAATTTGGTAGAAACTGGAGGAATGATCATCTACACTAACTGAATACGTCGATTAGAAAGGAAACTGAAAGCCAAGAGCAAAGCTTAGGTGGAAGACCGTAAGAAGGAAGTTTGTTAAGAAGCCCATCATGCCAGACCTGATCGAAAGCTTTGGATATGTCAAGAGCAACGATCTGGGATTCACCAAGAAACTCAAGGGACTTGTTCCAGTTGTGTGAGACAAAGGAAAGAAGATCAGCTGTGGATCTACTGTGACGGAATCCATATTGTCTATCATGTAAGATCTTATGTTTTTCCAGATACTTTAAGATTTGGGAATTAATGAATTTTTCCATTACTTTGCAAACAACTGAAAGAAGAGATATAGGTCTATAGTTGGAAGGGAGAGTTTTGATCCTTTTTTGGGGGACAGTTACGCGCAGCTTTCCAACTCTCCGGGAAAATGCCCGTGTCGTAAGAGATTCGAAAGAGGCGAGTTAGGATGGGTGCAAGCTCGGAGCACATTTTTTTAAGACGATTGCTGGTATGCCATCCAGCCCAGACGATTTTTTTAGTATTAAGAGAAGAAAAATACGCTTGATCTGTTTGACTTTAAAAATTATATCGGACATTTTATGAGAAACAGGGGCAACTGTTGGAAGAGGAAGATTAATAGGAGGATCAAGCGTAGAATTGGCAGCAAATTGTTTGGCAAATAGTTCGGCTTTTCCTTTGGAGGTAGAGACAATTCCATCTTCAGAAATTAGGGGTGGAAAAGAATTTGTGCAAAAGTTTTGACTAATATTTTTGGCAAAGGACCAGAAAGCTTTACTGCCATTCGATTGTTAAAACGGTCTTTTGCTTCTGAGATGGTTTGATTATACTGATTTCTTGCTTCGATGCTAGCCTGCCGATTTTCGGGACTGGGGTTTTGAAGAAACTTTTTGTGGGCTTGAATTTTTAAGAGTCTAGCTTTATCACAGGATTTAGAAAACCACGGTTTGTGATTTGAAGTGGGGTTCTTTTTTAGTGTGGGGAATATAGGTCTCAATGCCTAGATGAATTGTTTCGGTAATTTGTTTGCATATTTCGGAAGGATCGTGAGTAGAAAAGCAGGTAGGATACCAAGGGTAGCTGGCAAAGAAATCTCTCAGACCATCCCAGTCGGCCGAGTTGTAGTGCCAGACGGTTCGTGGCGGCATGCGTTCAGTGGCCTCAAAACCAAACCATGGTCAGAGCGACCAAGGGGAGCAGTTACTGATGCTTGATAGAGTTCGGGGGTGGAAGTAAGAAAGAGATCTAGGGGGTTAGAATTATGGGTGGGAACCCTAGGAAAATAGGTAGGTTCCATAATTAGATTGGTGAGCGAGTTGCTGATTGCGAAATTTTCTGCTGCTCTGCCTTGTGTATCAGTTTTTGTAGAGCCTAGCCAATCCTTATTATGAACATTAAAATCCCCGAGGACGATTACTTCGGCCAATGGAAACTGGGAAATAATATTGTCGATCTTTATTGAAAGGAATATTTAATATTATATAATAATATAATATAATTTAATTTATATGAATACTTAAAAGTAAAAAACTCAATATTCTAAAGCCGAGAACCAAAAATTCTATTTAAAACAGTAATAAAAAACAAAGAAATTTGTTTAATTTATCTTTACGTTAAAATCAGAAAATTTTGGAATTTACAAATATACAACCATTGTCTTTTAGAACTAAACACACAGATTTTTACTTTAAACAAATATTGTTTTAAAAATCAGATTAGTGGGGAAACGTTAATGGGAAAACCCTTCGGCAAATAAGTATTTCCCCGACAATTTTTTGCTATCGGCTAAATGAAACCCCAAAACCCAATAGGTGCAAATGGGGTTTTGGGGACGCCCTGTAAAAGACTTATTGCTAAAGAGACACCAAAAATAGAATAACTATACACCAAAAAAAATTTTGTTTTTTTTTGGATACGCCAATGGGGGTATCACAAGTCATACCGGGGAAGTAAATTGGGGTTAAACAAAAAAATATTAAAAAAATGCATAATTTTATATTTAAAAAGTTTTTTTTTTTTTAAAAATTTAAACGTAATTTTTAAAAAAACTATAAAAGATACACAAATTTCCCCAAAAAGGATTTTAACTATGTTTTTTTAAAAAAACCCTTTTTAATTTTGGGGGTTAAAATAACCTTTTGTCTAAATGCAATCTTATTCGAGTTATAAAAAAAAAATCGAATTTTTAGAATACAAAGGGGAAAAAAAAATAATTTTTTATAAAAGGGAGTTTTCCCTTTTCCCCGGGAAAAAAACTAAACAATGAAGCTAGACAAGACGAAACCAATATAAATATTGGCCGTGCCACCCTCCATAGAGTTGTTTGTAAAATGGGATTTAAATACTAAAAAAATAGACAAAAGACAAGTAAAGGGAATCGCACAGATTACGCATTTGGGGGTTTAATTACCTTTTAAAAAAAATTTAAAAATATATTTTAAAACAGATTCAAAAATTTACCTTGATGAAAAAAAGGGTTTTATACAAAGACACAGTATCCAAAGAAAGGGGTTATTCCGGGGAAAACCGTTAGAAAAAGCACCCTTTTTAAAAAAGGAAAACGCATTACCATAATACACCGGTTCAGAAGAGGGGTTTTTCCCAACTGCTTGCCGTTGTTCAAAAAAAAATTAAGGATTCTAGCTTGGGGTTTTCAAGAGGAAAATGCAGAACTTTTTTTGAAAAAAGGTTTCAAAAAATTTCTTTTAAAAAAAATTTCCCAAAAAACAGTGTTATTGTCATGGATAACGCAAGCTCCCCCCCGCCGTTTGCTACACAAAGCACCAGCTTCATCAAGTTAAAAAAAATTTAAAACCAGGAATATTTGTTAAAAAATGATATTTATTTTAAATTCAGTTAAAAAAAACGCATCTTTTAAAAGTCCTAAATTCATATGAAATAAAAAAAAAAAATATGTATGTGAAATTTGGCTGAACAGGCCATAGAGCATTTGTGGAACCAAGTAAAATCAAAGATCGGGGAAAAAAATGTTACACCTACTTTAAGCCCCCGGGGTTTATAAAAAATGTTATTCTAAAAAATTTTGGGGGGCGGGGAAAAATTTATACAGCACATTATAAAAATTAAAAACTCTTACATTTCTATCCAAAACAACAAAAACCTATTGTGATGATAGTGATAGAAAAAAAAAAATTAGATTATGTATAGATAATGCAGTTATAAATTTATTAAAATTTTGCATATATTTAATTTTTTTATGTAATTTTAAGATACTTATTAAATTTTAAAAATAACTTATAAATTTTATATTATTAAAGTCCGTCCCTAATGTTCTGTCCTTTAATACCTCCGGGGTCCGCAGTTTTATTGCTGTGGCAGGAAACCCAAAAAGGGCAAGAGTAACAGGTTTTACTTTGGGGCAGATTTTAAAAAAAAATCAAAAATTTTGAGAACATACCAGTTTTTATATAATAACTAAAAATTTTAAAAATTTGATGATTAAATTACACACATTTTTTTTAAAAACTACTTTTTAAAAAACCCCATCTAAAACATAGCTTTTGGGGTTTCTATAAAAAAACTCTTTAAAGCAAGACAAATTTTAACCGTAGGTTTGAAAAAAGAAGAGGGACCGTATAAGTACTTTTAAAATTTTGTTACTAAATGCAACATTTTTTTTGTAAAAAGTTTTGGGGATTACCAAGGGGGGAATGAATCAGATATTAAATATAAGATTTTAGTTAAGAGAGGCTTGATTAATTGTAAAAAAACCAAAAATTTAAAAGTTCTGTCTTTTTTTTTAAAGTTTAAAAATTGGGAAAAAATTTCAAATAATATAAACGATAAATCTAATTTTTGGGTTTTTTGGGGGGTTTGTGGGGAAATTACTATAAATCCAAGTGTCATTGTTTCGCTACACTGTTAAAAATAATGGGTTCAAGTTACACAATATTTAAAGTAAAAAACATTTATAGGGTGGCCCGTTTATTAAGGACCTATATCTTTTCTTGGAAACTATAAGTTATACGAGATAAAGTTTTTTATAAAACTTAATTGCTGTAAAAGTATCTTTAATTTTATGATATTTTTAGGTTTGTTGCGTTTTTATATATAGGGTGGCAACATAAAGTTGTTTTTTTTTTTAAAGAAACACACTAGGTTTTATCACATTTATATTTTATGTCCCTTAAAAAAAAAAATTTTTGGGGCAAAGTGACCCCTTAGTCCAGGGGGTTTAGGGGGCAAAAAACGACCGAAAAAAAAAAAATTTTTTTTGGGGCCGCAGATATCGAGATGCGGTTTTCTGCATTGTGTTCAGA
>JAHBCN010010956.1:0-30107 GCA_019359885.1 Listronotus oregonensis | reverse complement strand
TATTCTTTAAAAAAAGTACAAAAATTTTGCGAAAATGGTTAAAAATTTTAGTTGAGTTCAATGAAAACGTTTTTTTTTAATTGATTAAGTATGTTTTTTATGTATTTGGGAAAAAGCTGAATCTAAATCCAAAAAGTCCGTTTGGCTGCATACCATTCAAATTTTAAGTAAATTGAAAAAAAACGCATAAATGCCTAAAATTTGCAGTTATAAAAATTTTTTTTTTATTGGACTCTATTAAGATGTTTCTTATGCCAATACGCTGAATTAAACCCAAAATTCCTTTTTGGCCCCGTACAATTTCAAATTATAAGTAGATTGCGAGAAACTCCCAAAAAATTAAAAAAAAAATTAAATAATGAAAAAAAATTATTGATCTTGATCAAGTATGTAAATTTGGATATGTACAATGTACAGCCAGACGGACTTCGTTTTTGGGTTTATATGTCAAAAATAATAAAGAAACATTTTAATCTTGCTTAAGAAAATTTTTTTTAATTTTCTTAACTGCATTTTTTCGCAATTTTAAACCCAAATTTTTAGCATTTTTTCGCAATTTACTTAAAATTTTGGGGGTGTATGGGCCAAACGAACCTCGGATTGTTCAGCGATAAAAATACATATAAATGGATGAGTTGGTCAAATGCACGGACCACTTTATATTTTTTTTTGGGGCCTTTAAGGCTATCACAAAAATATCAAAATTTAACCCTAAGATATCAACATCGATAAAAAGACTGTTTGGCGTCTTATTTAATAACTTACATGTTAGGAAATATCATAACATGTAACCTATTTTAATAAAGTACAAGCTTCAATATTGAGCTAAATAAATATCACTTCAAATAGTTTTTTAAATACAGCACAAATTTTTCAAATTAAATAGGCTGAAAACTAAAATAACTTAAACACTTAATTACCAAATGTCTTAAAAGAAAAAAAGTTTTTTTTTTTGGATTAAAGTCAACTCAAAAACTCTTTATTAAAAAGGGGGGAAAAAAATCTACATTATTTTAAAAGATAATCATTTCCCCAAAAATTCTGAATTTTTTTTTCTGGCGTGAGGGGCCTATGATTGAAGGCGAGGGGGCAGGGGGATTTGTCCCCTGTCCCCCCCGGGGAGCACGGGCCTGCTGCCACAGGTCACAGGTGCTTATTTGTTAAAGCCAAAATTTTAACTGTTTATTACTTTTTGGAGTAGTTTTATAATGAGGTTTTCATCAGAAGAACGGCTTTAAATTATATTTTAGCTAAAAATGATATAATATATCTATTTCTAAACCAAGCAGCAAAATTACAATAAACGGAAAAAATTAAAATACAATACAAGATAAAATATGGTGGTAATAAAAACACTTATAACAAAAAATTATAATATTAGTAACACTTTAAATGTTCTATATGATACCCGTTATTTTCGAGAAACATGATCTATAACCTCTCCTTAGCCTTTCTAAGCTCGCCGTTTTTTTAAAGGTTCTTGGTTAAGACATTAATTTAATTTAAAATTTTTTTTCCCCCATTTCTTCCGTATTTGTTTCTCTTTGGTAAACGACATTTTTTAAAGTGATCCCATAAAAAAGTGCCCAAAATTGTAATATCTGGACTACTAGGTGGCCATCTTAGTCCAAAAGCCCTCCACTGATTGTATCGGCGATTGAATACTACAATTTGCGATACGTTTCAGTGGCAATTCTTCAAAATTCCTCAATGTTGTTTTGTAAACTTGGTCTCGTTTAGAAGTGCATTTTAAGCATTATTTTCAGGTGTATAAACTATTCTACACTCATCTCACAAACGCCGCTAGAGGGCGTCAAGGTAAAAACTAACTTATTTTACGAAATTTTTTGAAAATTTTAAATACAATGATATATACCCTTTTACATATTTGGATTAAGAAAAAAAAATCCCAACCAAACGGCGAAAACCGTAATTAAATATCTCTTTTCAAACCAAATATATTAGCAAAAATATAAATACGACATAGAGACGTAACGCATTTAACGACACAATGTTTTTTACCTAGGCCGATTTCTTTGGGTAAAAATTAAATTTATAAATTTTTACAAATCTAATGACATACTGCATGGTTTTTACTAATTTTAACCCATTTAACGATATTTGACAACATTAGATAATTACCAACCTAAAACTGTAATAATCCATTGAGCGTGGTCCTTATCAAGTTAGCTTTGAAAACAAAAGGATGCTGAAATGTCAAAAATCCAACAATTTTTATTTCAAAATATTATTTTTAGTGTTGTGCTATTGTGTTCTTTAAAAATGCCTTTGTTGCTTGAGGATTAAACTCTACATAAGCAAAAACGTTGATGACATTTTCCAGTTCTGGGTCTGCGGGTAAGGGGCGAAGAACCCTTCCGTGGTACGAAAGCGATTTGCTAAACAAGTGAACATTCTGCTGCCGCTGCCGTAGCGGCCTCTCTAAGGATATCTCAATACATACAGCCTGGCAGCTATTATCGCATTTTGCAGACACTTCAAATAAATAGCAATAATATCAACTGCTTCTTCAAGCAATAAAAGCATCTTTTAAAGACACAATAGCACAACACTAAAAATTATATTTTGAAATAGAAATTGTTGGATTTTTGACATTTTAGCATCCTTCTATTTTCAAAGCTAACTTGATAAAGACCACGCTCGATGGATTATTACAGTTGTAAGTTGGTAATTATCTAATGTTGTATAATATCGTTAAATGGGTTTAAATTAGTAAAAATTACGTAGTATGTCATTAGATTTTGTAAAAATGTATAAATTTAATTTTTACCTAAAAAAATCGGCCTAGTAGAAAACATCGTGCCCTTAAATGCGTTACGTCTCTATGTAGTATTTATATTTTTGAGAATATATTCGGTTTGAAAAGAGATATTAAATTGCGTTAGTTTTTACCTTGACGCCCTCTAGCGGCGTTTGTGAGATGAGTGTAGCAATAGTTTATACACTTGAAAATAATGCTTAAAATGCTCTTCTAAACGAGACTAAGTTCATTAAATTCGGTTAAAGCAATCCAGAGTTATTAGAACTTTTCTAAATTAAACTTTAACCTTCCATCACCACTTTAATTTAGAACTGACAAAAATTACACCTGAAGCTTCTTTGTTTAGAAAACATTAAAGATAAAAGTAGTACCATTTATTGATACACTTTATTTGATATTTTTTTGAGAAATGTATATTTTTATGTTTTGACGTTACCCTTACGCCCCCTAGCGGCCATCCCACAGACTTTCCAGCAATTTCTCTTGGTCGCTTTTATCTAAAAATTTTTTCCCGAAAGTTATACTATTAGTAGTTTCTGAGATATAGCCGACTACCTCTCTTAGTGGAACACCCGGTACATGTTGACCAAATTATCAGACTGGCTTCACATGTGTGTATTATCACTTTTATTCCACAAAAGCACAGGATCGACAGAACCTACTGAATAACCAGTTGTGTTTTTTTTAGAACTCGACATTAAATAATTATTACTATTTTTAAACTACTTACGGTATATCATTAGACAAAAACGCCCGAGAAGGATGTAAATACTTCTGAGCATATTCGCTGATCTTTTCTAAAATTTCCTTGTTATATCCATCAAAATTTGGCCTGGACAAAGTCTGTTGTTCAACTTCAACGACGTCATTCTTGCTCCGAGCATCCAACACTATACGTTCGCCCTTTTCCGTCTCATCAATCTCCGATTCTTTAACACTTTTAGGCATATTTTCACCGGAACCCAAACTTTTTCTGAATTCCTCGTAGTTTTCCACTTCACCCTGTGCCCCATCGTCATTTTCGTGATTTTCGTCCGAAAATCCTTTTTCAATTTCTCGTTCACGATTTTCGAATACACTTCGCCAGGTACCTCTCGGTTTGATAAAGTCGGGAAGTACAAGGGGGGTCAGATCTACTTCCCGATGATACAGAGGGTTAGATTTTTTCAAAATACCTTTTCTTATAGGTGTCGGCTGAATTGGTGGTTGAGCTATCGGTGTATGTTTTTGGTTTCCTTAAAAAAAAATTTAACACAACATAAAAAGTATGAAGGCTATTTTTTTCAATAATAGTTCTGTTATAAAGTAAAATATGATCCCGTATAGCAATATAAGCACGCGGAGCAAGAGAGAAAGGTTTTATTTCTCTCTAGCACGCTTGTTCGCCCGTCTAAGCAGCAAGACTGCCTCTAGCAGGTATTTTCTCGCAGTCATCTCTAGTTTTCTGGATCTATTTACCAGGCCCAACGTCATTTATCTAAATATGCTTCAACCTTAATCTTTCATCTGATTATAATTTGACGGTGACAAATTTCTGTTAATTATGAAAATAGTTAATTTTTAATATTTTTCAATCTTGTACTGACATTGCCTAACTTTAGCACATTATAAAATTCGACAACAATCATCGAAAATGTCTGTACTAAAAAATCTACTGTATTCTTTAAAAACCTCCCTTACAAAAACATGCCTCCCAAAAGAAACGAGTCTTTTTGGTGCGGACTGAATATGGCGCCTCCAGATGTTGTTTCTGAAGTCATAGATGCGTGGAGAAAGGATAAGAACCCCAAAAAAGTCAATGTTGCAGAAGGGGTTTATAGAGATGATGAGGGTAAAGGGTAACGATATATTCTTTTAAAAAAGGCAATTTTTTATACTATTTAAGTTATCTTTACCTTTTTTTAAATACTTAATGGTTTTTAAAGTATTTTTTGCTCTATCAAAATGTCTAATATTAAACAAAGAATAATTTTACTACTTTTGATTTTGACACCATTTAAAAATAAATAAATCCAACAACTCTGGATTTTTGGCCTGCAATTTCTTTGTGAATTAAAAATGGAAATTAAAATAGCAAACAGCCAAAATGGTAATGAATTTGACAATTTTTTTAATAAATTAGTTAAGAATCAAAATTTAAAAAAATTAGAAAGTCTGCTATTAGCAAATTTGCCCACGTTTTTAAATTGTCTGTATATTTACCAAACGTCTTTAAAAGAAATACAATAAAAATTACAGATAGACAAAAAAAATCTAATATAGATGGACCAACGATAAGTTAGTATCTTCTAGATACATCCTTTGTCTGCATACATTTTAAATTTCAAGACAATATATGCCCTAAAGCGATAGTTACGAATTTTTATGTAGGTTAGTGTCAATTTTTGAAGAAGTCCCTGTTATTATCCAACAAAAAAAATATTTGTGATTTAGAGGGACTAACGATAAGTTAGTATCTTCTAGATACATCCTTTGTCTGCATACATTTTAAATTTCAAGACGATATATGCCCTAAAGCGATAGTTACGAATTTTTAATTAGGTTAGTGTCAATTTTAGAAGGTGTCCCAGTTATTATCCAACAAAAAAAAATTTGTGATTCAGATGGACTAACAATAAGTTAGTATCTTCTAGATACATCCTTTGTCTGCATACATTTTAAATTTCAAGACGATATATGCCCTAAAGCGATAGTTACGAATTTTTATGTAGGTTAGGTTCAATTTTTGAAGGAGTCCCAATTATTATCCAACAAAAAAATATTTGTGATTCAGATGGACTAACGATAAGTTAGTATCTTCTAGATACATCCTTTGTCTGCATACATTTTAAATTTCAAGACGATATATGCCCTAAAGCGATAGTTACGAATTTTTATGTAGGTTAGTGTCAATTTTTGAAGGAGTCCCAGTTATTATTCAACAAAAAAAATATTTGTGATTTAGAGGGACTAACGATAAGTTAGTATCTTCTAAATACATCCTTTGTTTGCATACAATTTAAATTTCAAGACGATATATGTCCTAAAGCGATAGTAACGAATTTTTATGTAGGTTAGTGTCAATTTTAGAAGGTGTCCCAGTTATTATCCAACAAAAAAAATATTTGTGATTCAGATGGACTAACAATAAGTTAGTATCTTCTAGATACATCCTTTGTCTGCATACATTTTAAATTTCAAGACGATATATGCCCTAAAGCGATAGTTACGAATTTTTATGTAGGTTAGGTTCAATTTTTGAAGAAGTCCCTGTTATTATCCAACAAAAAAATATTTGTGATTCAGATGGATAACGATAAGTTAGTATCTTCTAGAACATCCTTTTCTGCATACATTTTAAATTTTAAGACGATATATGCCCTAAAGCGATAGTTACGAATTTTTATGTAGGTTAGTGTCAATTTTTGAAGGAGTCCCAATTATTATCCAAAAAAAAAATATTTGTGATTCAGATGAACTAACGACAAGTTAGTATCTTCTAGAAACATCCTTTGTCTGCATACATTTTAAATTTCAAGACGATATATGCCCTAAAGCGATAGTTACGAATTTTTATGTAAGTTGGTGTCAATTTTTGAAAGAGTCCCAATTATTATCCAACAAAAAAAATATTTGTGATTCAGATGGACTAACGCCAACTTCGTATCTTCTAGAACATCCTTGTCTACATGCATTTTAAATTTCAATACGATATATGCCCTAAAGCGATAGTTACGGATTTTTATGTAGGTTGGTGTCAATTTTTGAAGAGTCCCAGTTATTATCCAACAAAAAAAAATATTTGTGATCCAGATGGACTAACGACAACTTAGTATCTTCTAGAAACATACTTTGTCTGCATACATTTTAAATTTCAAGACGATATATGCCCTAAGCGTACGAATTTTTATGTAAGTTGGTGTCAATTTTTGAAGAGTCCCAATTATTATCCACAAAAAAAATTTGTGATTCAGATGAACTAACGACAAGTTAGTATCTTCTAGAAAGCATACTGTCTGCATACCTTTTAAATTTCAAGACAATATATGCTCTAAAGCGATAGTTACGAATTTTTATGTAGGTTGGTGTCAATTTTTGAAAGAGTCCCAGTTATTATCCAACAAAAAAAATATTTGTGATTCAGATGGACTAACGACAACTTCGTATCTTCTAGAAACATGCTTTGTCTGCATACATTTTAAATTTCAAGACGATATATGCCCTAAAGCGATAGTTACGAATTTTTATGTAGGTTAGTGTCAATTTTTGAAGGAGTCCCAGTTATTATCCAACAAAAAAAATATTTGTGATTCAGATGGACTAACGACAACTTCGTATCTTCTAGAAACATCCTTTGTCTGCATACATTTTAAATTTCAAGACAATATATGCCCTAAAGCGATAGTTACGAATTTTTATGTAGGTTGGTGTTCAATTTTTTAAGGGTCCCAGTTATTATCAACAAAAAAAATATTTGTGATTCATATGGATTAACGACAAGTTAGTATCTTCTAGAAACATCCTTTGTCTGCATACATTTTAAATTTCAAGACAATATATGCCCTAAAGCGATAGTTACGAATTTTTATGTAAGTTGGTGTCAATTTTTGAAGAAGTCCCATTATTATCAAAAATATTTGTGATTCAGATGGACTAACAATAATTAGTATCTTCTAGAACATCCTTGTCTGCATGCATTTTAAATTTCAAGACGATATATGCCCTAAAGCGATAGTTACGAATTTTTATGTAGGTTAGTGTCAATTTTTGAAGAGTCCCAGTTATTATCCAACAAAAAAAATATTTGTGATTCAGATGGACTAACGATAAGTTAGTATCTTCTAGATACATCCTTTGTCTGCATACATTTTAAATTTCAAGACGATATATGCCCTAAAGCGAAGTTAGAATTTTTATGTAGTTTAGTGTCAATTTTTGAAGGAGTCCCAGTTATTATCCAACAAAAAATATTTGTGATTCAGATGGACTTACGATAAGTTAGTATCTTCTAGATACATCCTTTGTCTGCATATATTTTAAATTTCAAGACGATATATGCTCTAAAGCGATAGTTACGAATTTTTATGTAGGTTAGTGTCAATTTTTGAAGGAGTCCCAGTTATTATCCAACAAAAAAAATATTTGTGATTCAGATGGACTAACGATAAGTTAGTATCTTCTAGAAACATCCTTTGTCTGCATACATTTTAAATTTCAAGACGATATATGCCCTAAAGCGATAGTTACGAATTTTTATGTAGGTTAGTGTCAATTTTTGAAGGAGTCCCAGTTATTATCCAACAAAAAAAATATTTGTGATTCAGATGACTTAACGATAAGTTAGTATCTTCTAAAAACATTCTTTGTCTGCATACATTTTAAATTTCAAGACGATATATGCCCTAAAGCGATAGTTACGAATTTTTATGTAGTTAGTGTCAATTTTGAAGGTCCCAGTATTATCCAACAAAAAATATTTGTGATTCAGATGGACTAACATAAGTTAGTATCTTCTAGATACATCCTTTGTCTGCATACATTTTAAATTTCAAGACGATATATCCCTCTAAAGCGATAGTTACGAATTTTTATGTAGGTTAGTGTCAATTTTGAAGGAGTCCCAGTATTATCCAACAAAAAAAATATTTGTGATCAGATGGACTAACGATAACTTAGTATCTTCTAAAATACATCCTTTGTCTGCATACATTTTAAATTTCAAGACAATATATGCCCTAAAGCGAAGTTACGAATTTTTATGTAGGTTAGTGTCAATTTTTGAAGGAGTCCCAGATTATTATCCAACAAAAAAAATATTTGTGATTCAGATGGACTAACGATAAGTTAGTATCTTCTAGATACATCCTTTGTCTGCATACATTTTAAATTTCAAGACGATATATGTCCTAAAGCGATAGTAACGAATTTTTATGTAGGTTAGTGCAATTTTGAAGAAGTCCCAGTTATTATCCAACAAAAAAAATATTTGTGATTCAGATGGACTAACGATAAGTTAGTATCTTCTAGATACATCCTTTGTCTGCATACATTTTAAATTTCAAGACGATATATGCTCTAAAGCGATAGTTACGAATTTTTATGTAGGTTAGTGTCAATTTTTGAAGGAGTCCCAGTTATTATCCAAAAAAAAAAATATTTGTGATTCAGATGGACTAACGATAAGTTAGTATCTTCTAGATACATCCTTTGTCTGCATACATTTTAAATTTCAAGACGATATATGCCCTAAAGCGATAGTTACGAATTTTTATGTAGGTTAGTGTCAATTTTAGAAGGTGTCCCAGTTATTATCCAACAAAAAAATATTTGCGATTCAGATGGACTTACGATAAGTTAGTATCTTCTAGATACATCCTTTGTCTGCATACATTTTAAATTTCAAGACGATATATGCCTAAAGCGAAGTTAGAATTTTTATGTAGGTTAGTGTCAATTTTTGAAGGAGTCCCAGTTATTATCCAACAAAAAAAATATTTGTGATTCAGATGGACTAACGATAAGTTAGTATCTTCTAGATACATCCTTTGTCTGCATACATTTTAAATTTCAAGACGATATATGCCCTAAAGCGATAGTTACGAATTTTTATGTAGGTTAGTGTCAATTTTAGAAGGAGTCCCAGATTATTATCCAACAAAAAAAATATTTGCGATTCAGATGGACTTACGATAAGTTAGTATCTTCTAGATACATCCTTTGTCTGCATACATTTTAAATTTTAAGACGATATATGCTCTAAAGCGATAGTTACGAATTTTTATGTAGTTTAGTGTCAATTTTTGAAGGAGTCCCAGTTATTATCCAAAAAAAAAAATATTTGTGATTCAGATGGACTAACGATAAGTTAGTATCTTCTAAAATACATCCTTTGTCTGCATACATTTTAAATTTCAAGACGATATATGCTCTAAAGCGATAGTTACGAATTTTTATGTAGGTTAGTGTCAATTTTTGAAGGAGTCCCAGTTATTATCCAACAAAAAAAATATTTGTGATTCAGATGGACTAACGATAAGTTAGTATCTTCTAGATACATCCTTTGTCTGCATACATTTTAAATTTCAAGACGATATATGCTCTAAAGCGATAGTTACGAATTTTTATGTAGGTTAGTGTCAATTTTTGAAGAGTCCCAGTTATTATCCAAACTTTAATAACAAGGTAACCCGAAGTGTTCTCATAATAAATTCCTATAGTCAAAATAGTTAGATGTTTAAGTGGAAAGGCTTACACAAGTTTTTCAACCGTTGGATTTTAACACATATTTTTTCTTCCTAGGTAAACCTTACATACTACCAAGCGTGCGAAAAGCTGAAGAACAGATTTTCAAGAAGAGGCAGAACCACGAATACCTGAACATATGCGGTCAAGATGCATTGCGCAAAGCCGCCGCCGAAATTGCGTTCGGAAAGGACGCCTGCGTACTCCAGAACCAGCTAAATTGCACCGTACAGACCTTGTCGGGTACGGGAGCCCCAATTTGGGAGGAGCTTTCATAGCAAAGTACTTTCCCGGTTGTAAGGTAACAAGTGACCGATTGTATAAGCGAAATAGGCTATTTGACTGATTTTGAAAAATCGTTTTAAATTATTCTTTGGTGCCTAACAAACACAATACATTTTATATTGCTGTGAAATCTGCTGCATTTTCAATAAAACTCAATGTTAAAGTTTAAAATGTAAAATTCGCGCTAAAAACGCTGTCTCTGTAATGGCGTCGACATATGTTTCGCGTGACGTCATATGCAAGTAAACAAGTTAACAACTACAGTGAATTTTGTTAATAATTTTCCAATTTATTGGCTAAAATGGTATATAAATGGTGTGTAGTGCCACAATGTACCAATACTTCTCTGAAAACACCACAAAAACTGTTTATATCTGTCCCAACAAATCCTAAAAGGCGAAAAAAGTGGTTACAATTAGCTCGAAGAGATCCAAACAGCTTTGTATCGCATTGAAATGTTTTTTGTGTGAAGATCACTTTAATGTAAGTATACAAATATCCTGCTTTCAATACCTACCGATTTATAATTAAATATCGCCTTTACATAACTTACAAATACACACACCGCAATGGTCTAGGGATATATTTATTTCAATGAGTGTAAACGAGTTTTTATCGTGTTTAAATGTTTTGGGTTGGTAAAATATGTTAAGAATATTGATAAGAGATGGGCATTTTAATGTTTTTTTTTTGTATAAAAAATGGACTACTTTATTTTACGGTTCAAAAATGGGACTTCTGCAAAAACTTGTTTTTAAATCAAAGTAGGTGGACATATCAGTTTTAAAATTTGAAAATATTGGTCAATATATTGTAATCCAAAGTAGAGTATAGACTCCGTCTGTTACTTATTTATCATGCAAAGACGCCATCTTAACCGGGATGAAATGTTGCGAGCTGTTGGAATGTTAGAAGCTGGTACTAGGCAAGCTCTTTGTTGCTGAAACTCTCCACACATCACAGAGCGTAATCTCAAGATTATGGGCACGTTTCCAAGAAACAGGTGATGTTTCTGAAAGACATCCAGGTCCATCACGGCTGACTCGGCCTGCTCAAGATCGTTTTATTGTGCAAATGGCTAGAAGAAATCCCACAGTAACTGTTCCAGAAATAATGAATCGGGTACGCGAAACGCATAATATCGTAATTTCAAATTCTACAGTTCGGAACAGATTGCATGAAGGTGGACTACGTAATAGACGACCATTGAGATGCCAGCCACTTTCTGGAAATCGCGCTGCTCGTTTAGCTTGAGCAACAGAACACGAGAATTGGACTAATAATCAATGGGCCCCAGTTCTTTTTACAGATGAATCTCGGTTTGGGTTGCATCCGGATTCAAGAAGACTGAGGATATGGAGAGAACCTGGACTACAAAGAGTCTTGGAAAATGTGCAAGAAGTCCACAGTTATAGAGGTGGCACAGTAATGGTGTGGGCTGGAATACGACTCGGCGGAAGAACCGATCTCGTTTTGGTTGAACATTTTTTAAACGCTCATCGATATGTGGAAGAGATTCTTTCAACCATTTGTCTTACCCCATGCAAGACTTGTTGGACCAGACTTTATATTGATGCACGACAACGCTCGTCCTCATGTCGCTAGACATGCTGCACAATTTTTACAAGACAACCAAATCACCGTTTTGCCATGGCCTGCTCAATCACCTGACCTAAATCCAATCGAGCATGCATGGGATATGCTACAAAGAACGGTTTTGCGTGAAAACCCTCAATTCCAGAACCAAGAACAACTGTTTGCTGCGTTAAATGCTGCTTGGTTTGCCATAGCTCAGGAAGATATGGACAATTTAATTCTGAGTATGCCAAGAAGGTGTCGCGCAGTGATAAACTCCAGAGGAGGTCATACTCGTTATTAAAAAAATTCATCATTATAAAAAAATTGGTATATGTTTAGAATATGACTTTTAATTTTGTTTGATATTTAGTTGAAATAAAAAAATGGTTGTACGCCACTGTAGTTTTTCTTTTCTGGTATCTACATTTAATTAAAATATTACATTTTGTACAGAATATGATAAATTTCCATAAATTATCTTTTTTTGGCCATATATTTTTAAATTCTTTGATTTATATCCCTAAAATAGGAATATCCTTAGACCATTGCGGTGTGTGTACTTTAAGCAGACCATAAATTTCTTGGTAACAACATAACTATGGATTGTAGAGTGATAAGGATCGCCATATCTGTGTTATTTACTGCTTACAGCTGGACACTTTTTCAATTCGTTTCCCATAAGAGATGGTACTCCTTATACTTCTACACTCCATAAACATAACCTACAATAAGATTTTGAGAAATACTGAATAATGAACACGTAAATAAATCATTTTTTAGAGGTACTTACACAGCTGTTTTTACATTTTTGAGTTCTGCAGCATAATAGTCAGCGTTATTTTTAAAGAAACGCACAATCATAAATGCGTCTATCTCAGGCAGGTTTCTGTTATCGGCTTGCACAAAATTTATGTCCATTTTAAAGTACGAAACGGATAATTATGTTAATTAAAACATGTTTTTTTATATAAAATGGTCAAGGAACAGTTATTTAGATAGTTAAAGATCGAAAATAACACCTGAAAACACAAAATTTGTGACATTTATTTACTTGCAAGTGACGTCACCAAAGTTGTAACCAATCACAGAGCGTTCCAGTCGCTGAATTAATTTCAAAAAGATTTGAATTTTAATACGTAGATTTTGCAATAAATATGCATATTTTACTTTATATTATAGACAAATATGCTTTTGTATATTATTATCTGATAGGATGACCACAATTTAAAGTTATTTTAATGGTTGGCAAATAGCCTATTAAAAGAGATAAAGCCAAAATAAATCTTTATTCTTCAGATTATATATCTACCACAACCGACATGGCATGAACACGAACTGATCTTTGCCCACGCCGGCTTGGAAACCGGAACTTACAAGTACTACGACCCGGAAACGATCAGAATAGATTTCTGCGGTATGATGGACGATATATGTCGTATTCCGGAAAAATCCATCATTCTGTTCCATGCCGTAGCCCATAATCCCACAGGACTCGATCCTAGTATGGAACAATGGAAAGAACTATCTGA
Organism: Listronotus oregonensis; assembly: GCA_019359885.1. Lineage (NCBI taxonomy): Eukaryota > Metazoa > Arthropoda > Insecta > Coleoptera > Curculionidae > Listronotus > Listronotus oregonensis. The sequence goes on along the minus strand of JAHBCN010010956.1, from coordinate 16,712 downwards.
AATTTGTAAAGAGCGAAAATTGTTGGTGTTTTTCGATATGACGTATCAAGGTAAGTTGTTTTTAAAAGTTTTGTCGAATGATAAGAGAAGATTCCTTGTTTTATTTTTCTAAAATAATAGTACTTTTTTATGAACAAGTGTGAGGTAGATCTGTCAACTCTTTTGTAGCTGTATGCACAATGGACTTCCTCAGCAACATTTAGAGAGTTTTAGGAAAGATAAAAAAGATTGTGTGCGTTGTTTTATCGTTATGAATGAAGACTTTGGTCTACCCCTATGACACTGAATCAAAACAAGATAATATACAGTTTTTTGGGGATGCAAATGAAGTGTTTGTAAAAATCAGCGAATTAAAGTAAGAATTGTTACAACATCCAAGCTTTTCGCCAGACATAGCGCCCCCTGACTTCTGACCGTTCTCACATCTGGATAAATTCCTGCATAACAAACGATTTTCATCAAACTAAGAGGTACCAGCAGCCGTGGAAGGGTATTTTGATAGTCTTCGGAATGAAATCTATGACTTGGAAGATTACAAACCATAATTATTTTTTTTTATTATTGAACAACAACCTTATAAAATGGCTTTTTTTACAGGTTTTGCCAGTGGGGATCTGGAAAAAGATGCCCGAGCGATGCGTATGTTCGTGGATGACGGTCACAAGATCGCCCTTGTCCAAAGTTTTGCGAAAAATATGGGACTATACGGAGATGTGGTTGGCGCCTTTACTCTACTAACAAGTATGTATTGACATATTAGGTTTTTATATTTTTACATTAAACAAATAAAAGTTTCTAAGAGCCACTTTTCAATCTATGGTTTAAACCAAGGTATCTTAAAAACCAGAGTTTTGTCATGGTTTTTAAGTTATTATCAAAATCGAAAAGGCTTTTTATTTTTTCGTTTTTTGTTAATAAAAATTGCAATTTTTATTGAGAGAAAAAATCCTCAAAACGCCTGTCTCAGATTTGCATTCCGCGTTCATATTTTTCGAAGCCTTCTAACTAATTTTCGCAGGAAAACACTTTTCGACTATACCTAAAGTCCAAAATTTCTGTCAGTGACTCATTTAATACCGGCCACCCAACCGACGAAGCGGCTGAATAAAAATCTAACACTAGTAAATGATTTTTAAGCCTATGATATACTTTTCCGCTCAAATAACAGTGAACCGCCCAAAAGTTTCATCGCCACGTTGTCATAATTCGCGAAAATAAGTTACCAGTCAGCGATCGCACTTAAAATAGTTGGCATGCTATTGTATTGAAATCATTGTAATCGAGAAGGCAATAAAAGTGGTAACACACATTCCTTAGCTTACAACTTGAACAGACATGAAAATAAGCGTATCGACAGGGTTTTCGTGCTGTTCGATGATTTTATTTAGTTATTATTGATTATGGACAGATTTTGTAAGTTTAAATTTTAATTGCTATACAGGGTATTTTCTAAATATTATAAATTTCTAATTGTAGTATATAGATATTGTTTTGTGCCAATCTTATAATAGTTTATCTTATTTAGTGTATATAATTGTATATAAAGATTTAGTGTTGTTAAGTGCTTTTAATTCTGTAAACTATGAATATTAACCAACCTTTAACTAGTTATCCTCCTACAAAAAAAACTCAGTTAACGTTAAAAGAACGAATAATGGTTAAAAATGTTTACCATGAGATTCGGGAACGAAATCCAGAACTAACCACTTTGGATGCTGCAGATATATGCAACTTTAACAAAAGTTTTTCGCGTACAGGGATTCAGAGTTTTAAAAGGCAAAAAAATCAATATTAGTAATTATTCGGATACTGGAAAATGCGATTTTTCGCTTTTTTTTTGCACACTTTTACTTTTCGATTATTAAACATGAATCAGAAGCTGTTTTTTTGGCTGCCTCTTATAGTATTTAAAAAATAATAATAATTGAATTGTTTAATTCCATTTTACGACATATTCCTTTAAATTCTGTCATTTACACGAAAACATATTTAAAAAATGCATACTATGTTAACATTAAAAAAAAACACTTAAAAAGTAAGGAAAAAACCTTAATTTTCAATAAAAAAATAGGTAAAACGTTTACGTCGAATTCAACTCGAAATTCTAAAAATGTTGACCTGTTACCAGGTTGTAATAGTTTTCTTTATGACATTTTTATAAGGTATGCGAACCTTGCTTCGCTCGACCCGCAATGTTTGATCAAAAATATTCTCGATATGGAAATCCTAAATATGGAACACGAAAGGGCCAGAAATAGTTATTGGATTCTACAAGCTGATAATCTCAGAGCTTTCGTGTTCCTTATATAGTGGATATTTTTGATGAAGCAATGCGTGTGAATATCGTATTTAATATTGAAATTGCAAGATCGGTGGTGAATTGGCAAGTCGGTGTAACTTGGATTGTCTATCGTTCTGCTTTTACATCTTTTTAATTTATGTTAAGACTAAAATTTTATTATTTTTTTCATGTAGCAAAATAAAATCAGAGAAGGTAGAATTAAAGTAAAAAATGTATTTTTTTTTTGGAAGAACGTTGAAAAATCGCCAAAAAACTCAAATTTGTGATCTATGACCTCAAAATAGAGGTGTGCAAAATTAAGCAAAAAAAATACATTTTCATTAATCCGAATAATACCAAAATAATATAGGCTTGTTACTAATTTAAAGGCGTGATAAAAATGTAAGAAAATAACTTTTGCTTGTAAAAATATTTTCATGTTTTGACGAAATTTTATCATTTATTTTCTAAAATGCATACGCCACTGGAATTGATTCCCCTGACCCCACAAAACCGGGGGCACTTAAAGCGAGCGATGCGTCATTGACAGAAATTTTGGACTTGAAGTATAGACTAGATTCTAAATTAATGTTCGCGAAAAGGATGCGTAAGAATTAGTTGTTCTCTTTACAGATTCCAAAGACGAATCGACCAAAGTGATGTCACGAATGAAACAGATAGTGGTGGCGTGGTACGCCAACCCACCCGTCCATAGTGCCTGTCTTGTCAGTCAGATATGGAATGATAATTTAATTAAATGTCAATGGCTGAAGGATCTTAAAGGTAGGTTAGGTAAATTGAAGATGAAATCGACCCTACACAATCAGGGTTTCAGCCAATCGACTGATTACACCAAATTGTTCAATAATTTTGTCCCTTCAGAAGAAAAACGCGATTTTAGGGTTTGAAATACATTTTACTTCCGGCGTCACACAAGCAATGTGTATATTACACTAAACGTTTCACCGTGTTTTACCCCCATCTTAACTTCGATATCGTTCCACATACAGGTATGAGATTAAATATGTAGAGTCATATAATAATCCAGGAAATGAAGCTGAAAAATGGCAAACCCTCGCAATTTTTTAGAATGTTGTTGTTTAAAATATGTACTAATCTTGTTTTGCAACTTTTCAACCCTCATCAATCAACCCCTATTATAGCCTAATTAAAAAAAAAAGATTTACCCCAAAAAGTTTCGAACGTATAGAGCACGAGGACTGCGAAGTATACCGGTTATGTAGATTATTATGTTCCAAAGTGGGCTATTCGAATTTTTAGAAAAAAAATTGATTGGTTTTTCAAACATAGCTCCTTTACTTTTAATGATAGAAAGTTTCTTCAAAAATGTTTTTATACGGTTTTTTAAAGGGCTACAAGACTATGTGAATTAAATCCCTTTAAATCCCGTAGTCTTGAAATGGGATGGATTTTAAAAGGGGGGTCGAGAAAAGGTTGCCCTGTAAATAGGGGTTTTAACCTGTCAAGTACCTGGGAGTCATTCTTGATTCTCGTCTCACGTTCAAGCCGCACATCGAAAAATGCTTTCAGATGGGTCGCATGGCCCATTCCAAGCTACTACCACTCCTACACAGGAACAGCCCGAACTATCAGAAATAAACTTCTTCTGGTAAACTCAACCATTCGTCCAAGTATGTCTTATGCCTCCGTAGCCTGGGGGTACGCGGCAAGTCATCTCAAGACTCACCTCTTTTTTAAACCGCATGTACAGAAATGGGCCAACGTCCCTGTTTTGAACGCAACATGCAAATTCAAAGAGAATTCGAACTCACACCCTTTGATTTTTTATCAAAGAAAGAGAAAAAAATCTACCTCATAGCTGAAAACCATCAAAAAAATCTGATCCGGGACCCTCTGGGTATGATCCCGCTCTCCAAAGGCCCCACAAAAGACCAAAAATTCAAATTTTGGACTAAGTACCCTTAGGATGGTACCCGGTACCTACAGGGAAGGACGGGTACCACCCACCTGGCCTCTCGGCCTAGCCACTTAAAAAACCGATTTCTGGGACTCCCGAGTCACTGGGGCAAGGGCCCCAGCTCTCCGTCACTTCCCTTTAAAACCCCCCTCCGCTAAGCCAGATTCCAGGCTAAGCCAAAAACTAAACCCCAAACAACCGTGATAGCCAACATGGCAACACGTAGTGAGGACTTGCTGCCAAAAAAGGGGGCGAGGGGTGGTTGGCAAAAACCTAGGGGGAGTTCGGAGGGCCTGTAAAAACCCTACGGGATCCTTCCAGGTGGAACCCCCTTTCTACTACTACTAGGCTTTAAACCCAGGAAGTTTAAAGGTGTATGAAGCAATACTGTAGAACAAAATTGTCCAGGCGTGCAGGGCAGCGGGAATCCCGGGGGGTTGGCCCCGCGGAGTGTGCGCAATGAATAGTGATCAGAGCCGGACTTCCATAATTCTTTGTTACTATCTATAAAGTTGACATCATCAAATGTCAAATTCAAAACTTAAATGTTTTTTTTATTTTTTGCAAAAATTGTTGGTTATTAAACAATACTACCATAGAATATTTAAAATTATTGTGTAATTAATATTGGATTTTATATCATCTGATATAATATGGAAAGAATAGATGGCGCCACTTTACAGCCTTCTATTTAAATGGTCGATATTTTTGGGAGTTTTGTATTTTTACCAAAAATCTTAGTAAATAAATAAAAACACGATTTTTAAAACTAAATTTCAAACATTGTATGATAGTTTCATGTACTTATCACCAATTTTGTGATAAAAGAAGGGCAAGATAGTGTAAATGAGTTTAATCTTATCCTAAGATTGTGGTTGTACATTAAAAAGTGAAAATTTTTTTAACTGCTTTTTAGGCATATACTTTTCACTAATAACAAACATTCATGAGACAGAATAACAGTGGTTAAAAATGTTTAGTAATTTTGGGTACCTAGGTATCCATTGTAACAGTAACCGTTAAATATTATGTGTCTACAGTATGTCGAGCTTAAAAAGTTGATAATGTAAGTTTAAGAAACCAAAAATCTAATTTCTTTTTAAACAAATACAGAAAAAGCAAAAGGAACTTTACCATAAAATTGTACTTTCTTTTATTCAATTAAAGGGACCTGTATAAATTAAAATTTGCCTGGTCTGCCCAGTAATTAATAATTTTGATCCTTTAAAAGAATGTACTAAATTATTAAATGAAATAAAAGTACCTAAATGTAAACCTTATTTCTTTTTAATAATCCACAGAAATACACAAACATTGTGGAAATCATCTAAAGATAGTTAAGATTGCCTTACTTTTCTCACTGCTATTTCCTATGAAATTTTCATTTTCTATAATTCATAATTGATATATTATTATTTATTCGGTTACCTAACGTTACATCTCATAAGAAGCACCTAATTTAAATATAAGAAATACTTACCTAAAGTAAAAAATGCCGGGTATGTTACCCTTAGATTTGCAAGATAAAACCATACAACCTCTAGTCATTTTGTTACGATATTATTAGTAACAAACAATATACACAAAATTATAGTCACAATTTAATAAACACTAATCACTAAAATAAGAAGGTTTTTATCAATTCAAAAAAACTTTTGCAACCACCAAATATAATCACACAAAGCAAAACAATCGAAACTAATAAGGCTCTCATAAAAGTATAATGTGTTGCCTAACTACACACTGATTTATCAGTGTGTAAGTAGGCAACACATTAAATTATTTCGTGGAATTTTGTTATTGCGCAGAATCGCGGGGCCAACTTTGACAGTTATTTTCATACTGGGCTGGACATTTTTTGATCGAATGGGCCATAGCATTGGGCTTCCATACACCTTTAAACTTCCTTGCTTTAAACGGCCATATCTCGCCAAAGGACGAAAAAATTGCGGGGCACAATGCATCATTTCCTGCACTAAAGTATTCCAATTTTGTGTGAAAAAATTGAGAAAGTTATGTCAGTTGGTTTCTGAGATATTCAATTTTAAAAATCGACAATTTTACACTGTTTAATAAAATTATTAAGGTTTCTTCTAAATCTCACTCGATTTAACGATAAAACTTATTGAACATATTATACTGACATTTGTGAAAAAGATCTAATTATTTATGATGATCTACCGAAAGAGTAACTTTTGCTTTTTAAGGTATGGCCGAACGAATAATCGGGGCAAGAAAGATGCTAGTGAAAATTTAAAAAAGGCCGGCTCAAAGAAAAATTGGGATCACATCACCAACCAAATAGGAATGTGGTCCTATACAGGTATTAAAAATAGAGAAATTAAAATATTAAGTATGAAAAATATGTGAAAAAAATTAAGTAATTTAAAAAAAAAGTTTTTACTTATATTACTTTTACAAATAATTTTAGTTGTGTTGAAAGAAAGCAAATTAGAATTACACTATGATTTTAATTTTAAAATATAATTTTTAATTACATTATACAGGGTGTCCCAGAATATGTGGGTAATCTCTCGAATCTTATTGAAAACCGAAAAATATTATGACAAGTTTCCATAAACTTTTCATGACCCTCCTACGGAATACAATTTTTTTTTTAAAGGACGCCAAATCGTTTTTGTTTTAAAAAACTTTTAAAATAGTGGGCGTAATTTAATATTTTTAATATGGTGGTTACTAAATAAATCTTCTTAAAATGAACCCATTAAATTATATTTGGCCTATTTGGGTTTTCCAGGGACGGACTAGCTCTGACACAATAGCAATTTTTTTTAAAACCCCGTGTGATAAAGGCTCAAAAATATTAAGTTATGAAAAATATGTGAAAAAACTTAAGTAATTTAAAAAAAAGTTTTACTTATATTACTACAAAAATTTTATTGTGTTAAAGAAAGCAAATTAAATTACACTATGATTTAATTTAAAATATAATTTTTAATTACATTATACAGGGTGTCCCAGAATATGTGACTGAAATCTATTGAAAACAAATATTATGACAAGTTCCCATAAACTTTTTCCTGACCCTCCTTTACGGAGATACAGGTACATAACGGACGCCCCTGAAATCGTTTTTGTTTAAATAACTTTTAAAATACTAGGCGTAATTTAATATTTTTTTCAATATGATGGTTACTAGATAAGCTTCTTAAAATGAACCCATTAAATCATATTTGGCTATTTAGATGCAGGACGGACACTCTGACGCAATAATAGCAATTTTTTTAACACCCTGTATGATAAAGGCTCAACAATATTATTTTTAGATAGCTTTAACCTTAAACTAAAAAAAAAGCATTCTTGATTGACATCAAGGAAGTTTAAAGGTGTATGGAAGCCCGATGCTTTGGCCCATTCGATCAAAAAATGTCCAGCCCAGTATGAAAATAACTGTCAGAGTTGGCCCCGCCGATTCTGCGCAATAACAAAATTCCACGAAATAATTTAATGTGTTGCCTACTTACACACTGATAAATCAGTGTGAAGTTAGCCAACACATTATAATTTTATGAGAGCCGGAGTACCGTTTTTTGGATTGATCGAAACCTTCTCATTTTAGTGATTAGTGTTTATTAAATTGTGACTATAATTTTGTGTTTATTGTTTGTTACTTATAATATCGTAACAAAATGACTAGAGGTTGTATGGTTTTATCTTGCAAATCTAAGGGTAACATACCCGGCATTTTTTACTTTAGGTAAGTATTTTTTATATTTTAATAAGTTGCTTCTTATAAGACGTAACGTTTGGTAACCGAATAAATTATAATATATCAATTATGAATAATAGAAAAAATTCATAGGAAATATTAGTGAAAAAAGTAAGGCAATCTTAACTATCTTTTAGATGATTTCCACAATGTTTGTGTATTTCTGTGGATTATTAAAAAGAAATAAGGTTTACATTTAGGTACTTTTTTTTCATTAAATAATTTAGTACACTCTTTTAAAGGATCAAAATTATTAATTACTGGGCAGACTAGGCAAATTTTAATATATACAGGTCCCTCTAATTGAATGAAAGGAAGTACAATTTTGGTACGGTTTTTTGGGGCGCTGATTACAAATCTAAAAAAAATTCGGCAATGTTTCGTTTTCGAGATATTCATCATCAAAATTGAAAATCAAACTAACCTTATTTACACTATTCCTCCTTCTTTTTGCACAAAATTCTTGATTTTTACATTAAATTGGCACACAATATTTCACAAACACCTTTTAAAACCTTTTTTTTATGTTTATTTTACACCTTTTTTACACTTTTATTTTTAAGCAAATATGGCTGCTGCTTTTGAACTTAAAAGTTCGCAATTTAATGGAAAAAAGATGTAAAATAAATAAAAATACAAGATTTTAAAAGGTGTTTATAATTTTGTTTAAAAATAAATTAGATTTTTGGTTTCTTAATCTTGCATTATCAACTTTTTAAGCTCGACATACTGTAGACACTAATATTTAACGGATACTGTTACAATGGATACCTATGTACCAAAGGTTACTAAGCATTTTCAACCACTGTTATTCTGTCTCATAAATGTTTGTTATTAGTGAAAAGTATATACCTAAAAGCAGTTATAAAATTTTCACTTCTTATTGTTCAACCAGAATCTTAGGATTAGATTAATAGTATATTACATACCGAGTGGTAAGCCCATTCAACGATTTAAAATTACGGTACGAGCGTGAGCGAGTACGTAATTCGAAGTAATGGCTACCACTCGAGTTATTACTATACTTTTTCTACGACTTTATGTTTAGTTTTTTTATAAATAAAAGCGAAGATTATGTAAACTTTAAGTAACAATACAAATAATAATACAAACATTTCGTTGTCAAGGCGATGCTATTTGTTTCATAGCCAGCTTTTATGTAAAATCTATTGAAAGTTTTCAAGATTTTGGGGGCTCGGCTAATGCGATTGTGGAACTGTTACGTAATATATATATATATATATATATATATATATATATATATATATATATAATATATATATATATATATATATATTACGTAACTGCCCTTGCACTGTTTGGTTTTACAGTAAGTGTTTGTAATTAGAGATTTACTGATAAAGTAGACGGTGTGTAATTGGTTCTTACTAATATAGGAGTAGAAAAACTCATTTACACTATCTTGCCCTTCTTTTATCACAAAATTGGTAATAAGTACATAATACTATCATACAATGTTTGAAATTTATTTTAAAAAATCGTGGTTTTTTATTTAGATTTTTGGTAAAAATACAAAACTTCAAAAATATCGACCATTAAAATAGAAGGCAGTAAAGTGCGCCATCTATTCTTTCCATATTATATCAGATGATATAAAATCTAATATTACACAATAATTTTAAATATTCTATAGTAGTATCGTTTAATAACCAACATTTTTGTGCAAAAGATAAAAAAAAAGGTAAATGTTTGAATTTAATATTTGATGATGTCAACTCTATAGATAGTAACAAAGCATTATGGAAGTCCGGATCTGACCTCCTATTCAGTGCGCAAATTCCGCGGGGCCAACCCCCCTATTCCCGCTGCCCTGCACGCCTGGACAATTTTGTCCAGTCTACAGTATTGGGCTTCCATACACCTTTAAACATCCTTGATTGACATCGATAAAACCAACTGTTTACGAGAAATAAAATATGTTTGGTAATTATTTTTTGCATTATACAGGGTGTTTCCTAATTGTACGTCAATATTTAGGAAAGCAATTTTTGGGTCCATTTTAAAAAGAAAACTTCATATGAACGTCTTAACTTTTGACATACAGGGCGTAATTTTTTTAAAAATAATTCATTTATTATTAATATCTGTAATACCACTTTAGATATTTTAATTACATTTGGCATAAATGTACTATGTATCAAGAAGCATTTTTTAGTGTACCACATTTTTTTTTATTTCGACCAGTGGCGTTCGTACAGAATTTGACCTGCCTATTTTGGCAAATAAAAAAATGTGAACTAAAATTCTTCTTGATACATAGCCCATATATCCACATTAAAATATCTAAAAGTGGTATCACAGATATTAATAATAAATGATTTATTTTAAAATTTTACCACCTGTATTCTCAAAACGTTGAGACGTTTAGGACATACGTTCATATGAAGTTTTCTTCTTAATATGGACCCAAAAATTGCCTCTTTAAATATTGACGCACAATTATAAAACACCCTGTATAATGTAAAAAAATACCAAACATAATATTTTATTTCTCTTAAACAGTTGATTTTATCGACGTCAATCAAGAATACCTTTTTTGTTTAAGGTTAAAGCTATCCAAAAATAATATTGTTGAGCCTTTATCATACAGGGTGTTAAAAAAATTGATATTATTTAGTCAAAGCTAGTCCATCCCTGGCAAACCAAATAAGCCAAATATGATTTAATTGGTTTATTTTAAGAAGACTTATATAGTAACCATCATAAAAAAAATATTAAATTACGCCTAGTATTTCAAAAGTTATTGAAAAAAACGATTTCCAGGGTTGTCCTTTATGTACCTGTATCTCCGTAGGGAAGTGTCGTAGGAAAAAAGTTTATGGGAACTTGTCATAATATTTTTGGGTTTTCCATTAGATTCCGAGAGATTACCCACATATTCTGGGACACCCTGTATAAAAAATTTGTATATTACCGATATATTTATTAAACTTTGAATTTTTTATATTGCAGGACTAAATCCAGAGCAGGTGAAGAAATTAATAAAAGATTACAGCGTATACCTAACATCAGACGGAAAAATCTCAATCGCAGGAATCGGCAGCAAAAATGTCGAATATTTGGCCAAAGCAATGCACGAAGTTACCAAATGACATTTACTTTTAGTTAAAAAAACATGTATGTGTCCCGAAAATATGCAGTAAATTTATAAACTAAAATTGTATTTTATTTTTTACTTTTGTCACATGAGAGCAGTATTGTAACTGGTTGTTTAATAAGTTTTCTTGTCTGATAAAAGATGGCGCTATTTGATTGCTGGTTTTATTTTTCTAAAAATGGTAGTACTTTATTAGGAAGACGTGGGAAGTTTCATGTAGATCTGTCAATATTTACAGCTGTTTAAAGTTGGGGGGTCCCCGGTATTATATGGGGTCTCAAACTACGGCCCGAGGGCCACATCCGGCCCGCGGACAGATTTTGTCCGGCCCGCGGAGAGCTAGCATACTTGAAAACTCCTTTTAGAGAACAAATAATTTTTATAGCAAATTAAATTTAGTTTACTGAAGTATTCTAATTTTATGTTGAATAATTATTAATATGACATCTACATTGATATGGTCATGGGCTAACTCCGCTAACTCATAACATTCTTGTAGGCTTATTGTTATTGTTTTTGTGATAAGTTGGATAAAGAAACACAGAATTGTAATGAGTAAAGACATGTATAATATGCAGAAAATTTAACTTCAGTATATAATAACTAACAAATTATTGAAATGAATCCAACTAACATTTTATACATTTTAAATAATCACATAACTTATAACAAACATAATGACATATGAAATACTAATGAGATTTATGTAATTGAGATTTTCCACTGACAATAGTTTGTAGTTGTGGACTAATTTTACTTGTACCAATTATTAAAAGAGATTTAAGATGCTCATCAGTTAATTTCGATCTGTAAACATTTTTTGTGTACTTCATTTTGGAGAAGGTTTTCTCACACAAATAAGTAGTACCAAAAACAGAAAACAGACCACGAGCAAATTTATGCAAATTATCAAATTGTGTCAGTGGAAGACTCTTATAAAATTCCAACAAAGATGAGTTTTGATATTTGTTCTTAATTATATCACTGCATTGTAGATCAATCATTTCCATTTGAAGTTCCGGGGCTAGGGTTTCAATGTCAGTATCAAAAGGATTCTGAAAAATCTTAATTTGATTCGCAATGGCATCAAAGTCCGAGAAACGAGTATCAAAATTTATCTTCAAAGCACTCAAAGTTTCGATTGCAAAATCGATAGGAAACTCAGTCTCAGTAGTGTGGCTGAATATTTCACATGTTTTAAAATGTGAAAAACATTTACTTCGTAGTTGTGATTGAAACAGTCTCAATTTCTTCCGGAATGATTTGATATTAGTGTATAAATCAGGAAGATGCTGGTTTTCTCCTTGCAATCCCAAATTCAGTTCGTTCACATGTTTTGTCAAATCAACATAGAATGCTAACTTCCACAGCCATGCGTTGTTTTGTAATTCAGTAAGAGGGCGATGCTTTTCATTCAAAAAAATTTCGATCACTGCTCGAAGTTCAAAAAAGCGCTGAAGGACTTTCCCAAAACTAAGCCAGCGTACGGCAGTATGATAAGGTAAGTCAGTTTCTCCAATCTCTTCAATAAATTGTCGGAATTGTCGGTGATTCAGCCCAAAAGATCTGATAAAATTAACAGTTGATATGACTGGTTTCAGAACGTCAGACATATCCAAACATTTTCCGCACAAAGACTGTTGATGAATGATACAATGTAAGACTAATGGTTTTGAACCACCGTCATTTTCTACAGCCTTTGACACAAGAGCGACCACTCCTTTATCTTTCCCACTCATGTTTTTGCCTCCATCAGTTGTAATACATTTCAAGTTTTTCCATCGAAGGTTCTTTTGATTAATGGCCATTTCAACTCCTTTAAAAATATCTGTACCAGTAGTTGTGCCATGAATACTATACATATCAAGAAGTTCTTCGTGCACTTCATAGCTTTTATCTACTCCTCGAATATAAATCAACACCTGAGCAGTATCTGACACATCCGTTGACTCATCCAAGGCCAAAGAAAACCACTCAAAATGTCCATTTTTGTCGAACAGTTGAGAGGATATATTTTCAGCGATGTTTTCTACCCTTCGAGCCACAGTGTTTGCTGACATACTGACAGTTTTAATAAATTTACCTTTTCAGGGCACATTTCTTCGGCTACTGCAATTATGCATTCTTTGATCATTTCTCCATCGGTGAATGGTTTTCCACGTTTTGCTTTTCAAGAGCCACACAGCTGGCACGAGTTGCAGCCTCTTGTTCAGTTTTTTTTTTGTAAATGAAGATTGCTGCGATTTCAATCCGCGCTGCATAGCTTGAATTTTCGTCCGCAAACTTCCTGTATATTTTGAGAAATTTTTGAAAATGTTTGTTTCATAATGACGTTTAATGTTATATTCTTTGAGAACGGCTACGCTTTCATTGCAAATCAAACATAGCGCCTTGTTACGGGACTAATTACGAAATACTGAATGCTCCACTGATCTTTGAATTTTCTGCATGCACTATCAGTTTTTCGCTTCTTTTTCCATACTACTAATTCACACACAAAAGCAACAATTTAAATCAAAATACTGTTATAAAGATGTTTAAACTTAAACACGCACAAACACGTTTTAAGGGGGGTATGCAATATTTTATTTAACAACAGTGTCATAGGAATTGATTTGTGGTTGCGCCCCCCTAGCCTTCTATATATTCCAATTACTGCCATCTAGAAGTGAGTGGAAGACACCAGAACTTTCTCGAACCAACAAGATTATTTTTATGCATTAGCGATAGAAGGTACTACCTATTTCCGCTTGTGTCCACCAGATGTCGTGCCCCGTTACTCCTCATGGCTCGTACCTACGACTAATCTAGAAATTACAGATAATACAGGAAAATTAAAAATTGCAGTGTTGCCGTTTTGCGGACTTTGGTCCGATTTGCACCCTTTTTTTAAACGTTGTGTACTTTTTGGGACTTTTTTCATCAGGGGACTATTTCACTTTTACCACCGGCAACAATGATAAAAGGGTTTTTGGGCCCCTCGGAACTTACTGGAGTAATCAAGGCCCTAAGGCTGGAAAGTTTGGAGACCCCTGGTGTAGTGGAACAATGGAAAAATGGGTTTCTAAAATGAAACGTGAAGAACGTTTGTAAAAAATGCGATAGAAATAAAAATTAGTTTTGTTTTAACAGCTATTAGGGTCTGATAAAGAAAACCACCCACGAAATTGGGCGATTTTTATAGTTGCAATGTAAAATACAGGGTGATTCACGGTGAGTGTTCTATTAAAAAGTTCTGGAAACCCAAAAAAAAAAACTTTTAAAATTTGGCACATGGCCACATTGAAAAAATTTTTTGGCAAGAGCAGCGTTGCCAGATCTTACCGAAACCAATGGCAACATTGTAATTTTAAATAGAACACCCTACTTTTTATTGCATTTTCGAATCACACAAAGTTCTAAGTAATTTTTGTTAACATTTTTCATACCTATATCTTACCGCTTTTGAAAAAAAAATTAATGACTTTTTTTTTAGGAACATCACCATGTCAAAAAGGTTTAACATTTACGAAACCAACCCGAGCTGGATACTAAAAATTTTTTTGGAGTTAGACAATGCATGTATTTAAAGATCTACATGCTATAATGGCAATATATCTTACGGGGGGGGGTGTCCCAAAAAATTTGCTTTTTTTACCGATTTTAAAATAATGATTAAAACTCATTTTTTTTAAATACAAAATACTGTATTTTATCCCATTTTCAAATATACCAATAATTTACCTACAAAATGTCCATACATGTTTCTATACCCATCTGCCACCGTTTTTTAAATACAAACCAATATGCAATAAAAAAATAGGGTGTTCTATGTAAAATTACAATGTTGCCATTGGTTTACGGTTAGATCTGGCAAAGCTGCATTTGCCAAACTATTTTTAAAATGAATATTATCGCCAAAATTATGAAACCGGGGAAGAACCTGTGTGTTTGGTAATATTAATTTAAGACAAAAATGGGATTAGTTTCACCCAAAAAAAAAACGCAATTAAAATTATATAATTTATAATAAAAAACTTTGCCATTACCATTAGGATTATTTTCATTAAATCAAAAATATTTGAAATTACAGCCAGTTACAAATATAATTGGGAAAAATAAAAAGCCGCTTTAACTAACCAGAACTAACCATGACCGACCAGAACGGCGCATTTATAAAAAAAAAAACTATTTAACGAGGAAAACCTAACCAGCACTAACCAAAACTAATTAGAACTAGGTTATCGTTTGAAAGTTGTTGTTCGTTACTTCTGTCTAGATTTTTCTATAAAAAAAAAATTTATTTTTGTCTAACGAAAAAAAAACAACCTTCTATAATAACAAATAATTAGAAAACATCTGGCAACATTGCTTATTCAAGCAGAGACACGTCAAAGAACGGCATCGTATCATCTCCTTATATGGAAAATAAAGGAACTATTTTATTTTGTGATAATGTGAGTGAAAAATCAATTTTTTCAGATCGTCTGTGTTTTCTTAGGGAGTAACAAATAAGTGAAAGAAAAAATTGTATCAAAATATTGCTATTTAAAAAAAAAGTTAGGTAACAATTGCATATACGGTTTTCTGCTATTTTTGGATTTTATGAATTTTTTTTTAAAAAAATAACATTTAAGTATCCTTTGGGATAGCAAATATATTACCGGGAAGACAAATTTGTTTAATTTTTTTTTTTTTAACCAAATAAACTTACTGGATCTTGGAGTGAATTTGAGTGCTGGGGGGGGAAAAACGTATAAATTGATAATTATTTAGTTCTAAACACAGAAACAGAAATCTATTGACAAAATACGCAGAAAATCGGGAAAAAAAACTTTTAATTTAAATAAAAAAAAAAATAGGTTAGAAATAAATCTACACATTCTTTCTACATTGTCAAATTCAAAATAAGTATCAACAGTGTTGCCGGACTTAATAATTTTCGGCCATCAAATTTTGATATTCTTGTTCTGTCTGAAATATAATTGGGATAAATAAAAAGCTGCTTTGCTTCCCCAACCATGACCGACTAGGGGCTCTTGAATTTGTCTAAACAGTTGGTCATGGTTAATTCTGGTTAGTTAAAGCGGCTTTTTTTTTTTCCCAATTTATTTCAGACTTAAAAGGGGCGTATTCGAAAAGACCCCGATTTGGCAACACTACACGCTGACGTTCCTTGTCATAATGGGGGGTTTTCGCAATATGGAAAAAATCAATGGTAATTTTTAAAATTTTTAAATTAAAATAAAAAATACTAAAACACATAATTTCTCTTCTCCGGGGTATATTTGCAATCCCCAAGGACACTGGAATATGACTATATAAAAATTTTCCTATAATCCAAAAATAGAAGAAAACCGTTTTGAATAATTACCCCAAGTTAAAGTTCAACGAAGCTCTAATTTATATTTTATGTACTATGTTTCTCAAATTTAAATAAAAGACATAAAGCATCCGCATTTTTTTTGCTCAAAGGGTTTTAAAAATGATGAACTTTCGAATGTTTAATCAAAAAATGACGAATTCTGTGGGTGGTTTTCTTTACCAGCACCCAGGTATTATTTTATCGAACCTGTTAACATCTGACACTACCAAATTCCGAAAATTTGTCAAATTTGTCATGTATTTTAAGTATAAAATTATATTTTTTTGTCCTTTATTTTTT
>JAHBCN010010955.1:0-30277 GCA_019359885.1 Listronotus oregonensis | reverse complement strand
AAATTATTATAAAAAAATTTTAAAAAATTAATATATATATATATATATATATATATATATATATATATATATATATATATATATATATATATATATATATATATATATATATATATATATATATATATATATATATATATATATATATATATATATATATATATATTTTTTAATAAAACCAAAATTAACCATTATTAAACAAAAGTGTTTATGTATGTTAGTCTGCGACAGAGCTGGGGCTGGTGTTGTAAATGGAAATATTTCCAATGAAAATATTTTCATGAAAATGGAAATATTGGAAATTTCCGAACGTGTCTCGGAAATATTAAACATTGGAAATTTTTAAATATTGAGAAAAAATAGGAATGCGTTTTAAACCATCAAAACATTTTTTATATATTTCTTATACTTGTGGTGTAATTACTTTTTTAGAAATTTTACTGTTTTCTTTGTATTTTTAATACCTAAATTTTTATTTATATTAATGGTTTTTGCGTTTTGTTGGATTGTAAAAATCGAAATTTGCCATTGGATTTGGATAGAAGGGAAAATCTGTAAGTTCACGGTTCGTCCATATATGTATTTCCAAAATTTTTTGATATATTTCTGGAAATATTTCCATATTTATATTTTCCGAAATTTTCCATCACTTCAAAAAAGGAATCGATTTACGGATCCGGATCCTCGTAAAGGAATCGATTATACGAATCACGATTCCTTTTTTAAGGACCTTTTTTAAGAAAAGAAAGAAATCAAATCCAGGAAATCGATTTCTATTTATCGGATCACAAATCGCGTCAAAAATTTTAGCACGGAGCCCGAGCCCCGAAATATAATTTTAGCCTCATTTTGAAGCGCTGTAACTCGAAGCCAAATTAGTTTTTGGTAAATATTCTTCAAATTTGAATATGTTTCAATAGAAAACCCCCCTTAAATGGAACATTTTTTTGAAGTGTATTCCAAAACTTGCGATGCTAAATCTGTATAAGGTTTTTAAATGTGATTCTTGAGATATCCTTATATTAAGCAACTTATAAATGGGAAATCTTATTGTAATTTTACGGGAATTTTCACAAGTACCGTTTAATAATTTCTCTGCTTGCGGAGTACAACAATGTATTAAAATTTTAAATTCATTTTTGTAAGACACCCTTAATAGTAATAATAAAATGTCCCATTTAAAAGTTCCTCAGATTTATCTTAAAGATGACCCCTGTTACATAAGTTTTGAGAACAAAATTGAAAATACTTGTTTCTATCCAAATAAACTTTTATTTTTTCAAGCTTTTTATATTATTAAATAAATCATTGCAACACAAAAATAATTCAATTTATTGCCGCCAAGGGTCCGTTTTCTTCTATGACTCGTAATATATGCCTAACTGGTCTCATGAGGTACTTACACAATCTCTGATTTAGACCTCGGCATTCACTGCCTCTCCTCTTACATGACCAACAAAAGGCCTGGATACCTCCTTTCCGATATGGCACCATACCAATACTTTATCTGAAACTTGCTTTGGCTTTAAATCAACTTTTTGGGGTTTTTTTTATATTGTCGGTTCCAAACTGTCGGGGACTGTATACAGGCCTGGAAAAAGTCGGCGGCAAACAAACTTACGGTAGCCGGGTACCGGAGAGGACATCCAGGCAAGGCCACGACCAACAAAAGAGGATCAGCCGCGGAAATGATAGGCCCGGAGCCATTCTGCGGTATCTCGGCAGGTCTCTTTAAAGCATCTATTAAAGTGGGTGGGTTTCAAAGCTGGGGTGGGAAAAACACACAAAGGTTTTAAATTTCCGGAACCTCACGGCCACAGCCGTAAGGTCGTAAGGATAACGGTAGGTCAACTAACAGGACATTGTAAACTCAACAAGCACCTGAAAGAAAAACCTTGGACAGCCTGGAGGTTTTTGCCAGGAGGCTGAAGAAACAGCCTTACATGTGTGGTGCCATTGCGAATACTATGCAGGCTTAGGTTTACTAGGCTTGGGGAGGAGAAGCCAAAACCGGCAAGTTATATGGAGTGGCAAGGTGAATCTGGGTCTAGTTAAGGACGGGCTTGGACAAGGCTCTAAAGAACGATGGAGAAACCACAAAAATCTGGTAAGGTTCAGTGGGGAGGCATTTTCGCCATTCCGCCAAAACCAACCTAATTTAATTGTCGGTAAAATCCAGAATTTCCTTATTCTATGCTAAAGGGAAATATTTTTCATCATCCATAACAACCGATCTTTTATTCCGAAGTGAACTCGCCTTAAATTGCGACAGTACCTGGGTATTCTTGCACTGCATCAGTATTTTGGGTGTTTTTTTTTTTTCGGTATTTTAAACCACTTCTAGCAAATACCAAGAAACAGTTCGTTGGAAATTCGGAAGCGAGGCCAACCTTTTGGTAGACTTCCAACAATTTGTTACTCTTCGAACCAATCTTTCCTGTTGGGCATCAGACAACTTCGTGGTCACCACTTTTCGGAGGTTCATACATGGGATTCCTTCTTCACATTTCCGAACTGTTCTATATATGGTGAATTTCAAAATATTTTTCCCGAAAAATTTATATATCTTTTGGGCATTTGCCCCACCGTTTATAAATACTTCTCCGAATATCCTTTATGCCTTGGAAATAAATTTCAACTATGACATATTTATCAAAATGGCTAAACCATAGCAACTGTAGTTTTCCTTCATATACGGCATCCATATTTCTGCCAAACACATGCAAGTAAAATTTATGCCAGTTTTTGGTTACGAAAAAAAATGTTTCATTTTTTTTCGTAACCAAAGTTTTTCTAGACGTGAAAAACAACATATTTTTTTTATGTTAGGTGTGTTTCATTATTACCAGATTTAAATAGGCAGATATTTTAAAATTCTTTATCTTTATTTTCGAAAATCAATGTGATGCTGATTAAGAATCTTAGGTAAAAATTTGGAAATTTGGGAGATTCAAAATGCTAGATTTTGGCATTTATAAACCTATTTGCCTCAGATTCAGGATTTAAGGGTTTTTAAGGGTGCTCAGTCAAAATTTGTGAATTTGAAATGGCGTATTTAAAATGGCGGATTTTGGCATTTAAAAACCTATTTGTCTCAAATTAGAAATAAAAGGAATCGATTTCTTTTGAAATTGGATCCTTTCTAAAAAGAACTTAATTCCGGATTATTTTAAAATTATATAACGAATTAGGATCACGGATCCTATTTTTAAAAAGTAATCGGTTTCAGCCTTCGGATCCATATAGTTGTTCCCTAACCTGTCAAATATAGGGAGGGGGAGGAGAGAAATGTATATTTAAAAAAAATTGAATAAGTTTGCTTCGGCATAACCGATTTTAATAAACTTGGTTTCGTTTAAAAGTGCTTTTACCAGGGCTTAAGACAAAATAATGGTATAATATATTTATTTTTTTGTTTTATCTCCGGAGACTGATTTGTGTCAAAGTTATAAATTTTGTCATTTTTTTCGAGAAATTTAAATACAATGGTATTATTATTTTAAGTCCATTTAAAAGAGCATAAAAAAGTAAAAAAACTGGTGAAAACCGCAATTCGATATCTTAATTAATTCTCGAGTTATTGCCGAAAAACTGCATTACTCGTATTCTTTCCTATTTTAAGCTGTCAGATAAACAACGCGGCGTTTTTATAGAGAATGCCATGACAACAAAAACCATTTGTTTCTCTGCGAATATTAAATAATATTAATAATATGCTTATTATTTGTTTATTATCAATTTATTAATAGCATTCGTAATAACACGGCTCGAGGATAATAATAGCTGATTATTATATACGGGCTTTGGTTAATTGTATCTTCATTGTGCTGGAATAGGATGCACATTTCCAGTTCCTCTTAAACGGGTTGTCAAACGTCTACTTTTTTATGAAAATTCCGTCTTTCGTAATACCTTATGGCATATTGTCTCGCCGCAATAGAAGCATTTGAAAAATTTTCAAAATAAACGGCGAGCATATTGTATGCCTCGGTGGTGGAAGACATAATTTAAAATTATTTAATAACGATTAACAACACTACTACTAATAATAACGATAAACTGCGATAAACAAGAACTAAATTTAAAATTTTCAGGTTTGACAAACAATGCACTTGTCATTTTTTGACGTCCCTGTTTTCCGTGACTTTTGACGTCCCGGCACTCTCGATAAAAACCGAGTTGTTTATTTGACGGCTTAAAATAGGAAAGTATACGAGTATCGCAGTTTTTCGGCAATAACTCGAGAACTAATTAAGATATCGATATGCGGTTTTCACCAGTTTCTTTACTTTTTTATGCTTTTTTTAATAGGCTTATAATAATAATACCATTGCATTTAAATTTTTCGAAAAAAATGACGAAATCTAAAACTTTGACACAAATCAGTCTCTGCGGATAAAACAAAAAAATAAATTTATTATACCAATATTTTATCTTAAGCCCTGGTAAAAGCTCTTTTAAACGAGATCTAGTTTATCACAATTGGTTAAGCTGAAAAAAAGTTATTTAATTTTTTTCAAATGTACATTCGCTCCTCCCCCCTCCCTATATTTGACAGGTTAGGGAAAAACGCTTAAAAAAAGTTTCCTTATTTTACAAAGGCATATATGGCATATTTTTAAATAATTCGTGTTTTTAATTTTGTTCTTAGTTTTACGCCCTTTAGCGGCAAAATTAGAAACTTGAAAATAATTTCCAGCATTTTCTCGAGGCCGATTTTACTTTGAATATTTTTTTCCGAAAGCTATGCGATAAAGGGTTCTCGAGATATCGCCGGAGGACGACCTTATTAGGACACCCTGTATAGGTAAATATCGTAAAATTATGGTTTCATTTTTTATTGTGCCAAATAGGCCACCAATAGTCACTTGCAGCGTTGTCAATTTGTGCAAATTACAAGAGCAACTTCTATCGGCCGATTACATTAACTAAATGACTCCGTAGCGAATAGAACAATATGATCGTCTGACGCATTCCGTGACCACACGATCATGTAACTTCCCAGCAGTATTACAGTCAAAATGCAAATTGGTACGACTCGTGTGCATGTATGGCCGATATTTTTATTTTTGCGCAATAAATATTGCCTCGGTGCACGACCACCGCACTAATGTGTTCAGATTTATTACTTTCTTATTTATACTATACCGTTGTAATATCTACTATGGACAAATTGGAAGATGATGGACATAAAAATTGAAAAAAAAAATATTTTTTGTTAATTTTAAAAAAACCTAATAATTAAAATAATGGACTTTTAAAAACTTTTATGTTTTACCTATCTATTATTGATCTATAATACCTTAGAAACGGAATATGTTATGATAGCAATAATACCTGCTATCACACCTAGGAAAAGGGCATTATGATAATGCCCGCATATAATCCTAATGCCTAATATGGAAATTTTATTGCTTATCCAATTTTATTTATCTCACAATAAAGATCAAGTTTATACAAAAAAAAAATTTTTTCTTTAAACAATACCAAAAATTAAACTTTATTTCCAAAATAAAAATTACAATTTTGAAATGTCCCGGAAAATGTAGCTGATCCCACTATAGAATGGTCGGTGTTTTTGTGATGGTAGCAGCGGTGGTAGCACTAACGCTATTTTGTATAGAAGAACAGTCCATTAAAGAATTTTCAATAGTCGATACGGAATTAACCTCGGAATTAACTGAATTGGCAATCATTTTGGCTACTTTGTTTTTTGGATGAAATACTTTCTTCTATATATCCTTCAGCTACTGAAGAGCTTTTCCATTTCCCATGTTGTTTTAGCGTTTCAAACGAAGCACCTGCCTCAACAAGTAAAGTTGACGATGTGCGACCAAAGGTGGCGGTGTAAGCTTCTGCATTATCCAGTTTTAAAAATTTTGCGATCAATGTTGGGACGCTTCCTATGGTATTTTTTCCAATGGGTTGTACTGTACATCGACCCTTTCTATAGGTAAAAGAATCTTCGCTCCTTTATTCCAGCTGGTCTTAATGTTGTGTACTTTTTTTTTAAATTTAAAGCGCCTAAATCTTCTTCAATGATAGTAAAACTTTTGAAGTTGAAGTTTTTAGTTTCTGGTACCTTTATAACCAAGACTGTTCCTCTATCTTCAATGTCATCAATGGTCATTTTGACCAACTCATCTCGTCTTAAACCTCCAAAAACACCCATTACCAATATGACTTTGTGTACCAAGTAGATATCATCAGGAGCCTTCTTAATAAATTTTAATATTTGTTCTCCTTCCAAAACTTAGACTTCTTCGGGACGTATCCTTTCGACTTAACTTTTAAAAAAGATATGAGACGATGGTATTGCGAAATGTCTATATTTTCATAGACCATCAACGTAGACCTTAGGGTGGAATACTTGGTCCAGAGAGAGTTCGGACTGTATTTTTCCGACTAAAAATAATAAAGTTTGTTAAACATATGTATTAAAATAAAATCAATAACTTACCAGTTCCTGGAAATATGCCATTAAAACGTTTTCGGTTATTTGAAGAATTGCGTTCGCATCTTTCCAAATACCAAATATGCCATACTCCCGATCATACCGTTGCCTTGATTTAACTGGCAAAAGATTTTCGGTCGCTTTTATGGCCTTTTCTCTTATATTTTGTGGAATTTCTTCCATTTTGAGCAAATCGTTAAATAAAAAATGCCAACTGACTAACTGACAGAAACATCAAAGTCAAACTTAACACCAGTTATTATCTACTTACGTATACAGGTACAGGTGCAACTTATTTTTTATATTGCGAATAAATAATGTAATTAGTCATTGAAAAACTATTTTGGGTAAAACATAAAGCATTGTATGCACCACGGGCTTTACTGGACTATAATGCCCATCAGGTCGAAATCAGCCCTCGGGCCAGAGGCCTCGGCTATTTCGACCTTCAGGGTATTATAGTCCAGTAACGCCCTTGATATATAAATAGCTATAATGTCCGATGTATATTATTTGACAAATAATAATATTATGTCAAAGTTAGTAAAATACGAAATATTACCCTAAAGGCGTTATTAAAGAAAATAACGCCCTAGGGCCTACAAATTTACCAATAAATAAACAATAAATTATCTTCATTTAAGCATTTATTACGAAAATACAAACATACTTACACAATATACTTATCATAATAACCCCATGTACAAGGTACATTTTTAAAAACGATTTAAAATAAACATTTGGGCATGTTTCTGGGTGATAATGTAATTGGCCCTTTCGAGTAACCTCCAAATTTTACAGGGCCAGCAAAATTTTGGAGGAGTTATTGAACATTTAAACACCAATTATCCAAATCGTTGGATTGGTAGAAATGCTCTAGAACCAAGAAAATGGCCCGCGAGATCTCCAGACCTAAATCTTTGGAGGACCTTAAACAACTTATTTACATGGATGGTGAAATTCAAACAGAGGCTCAACTTGGTGAGAAAATTTTTAAGGGGGCTAAATTAATTAGGCACAGTAGGCGAGTGTTAAGAGTACGCGAAAACTGGGTTCGTCGAAGTGAGGCTTGTGTAGAGACTAGAGGAC
Organism: Listronotus oregonensis; assembly: GCA_019359885.1. Lineage (NCBI taxonomy): Eukaryota > Metazoa > Arthropoda > Insecta > Coleoptera > Curculionidae > Listronotus > Listronotus oregonensis. Next base: position 22,734 of record JAHBCN010010955.1, on the reverse strand, counting down.
GTCATTTTGAGCAACTTATTTAAACTGTATATGTTTGTCTTTTTTATATTATCAATATATACTATATATACTATATAATACAACAACCATTCTAAATAGTAGGTCTGTTCGTTATTCAGTAATATTCTACACTATTTTCCACTTTTTGTAAATACTTAGTTCTAAAATACACCTCCCATAATAGTATATTTCATTACCAGTATGGAAATGACGATTTTTCCGTGCGCGCGTGACAAATTGGTTTCGCCCTCACAAGAAGTTTGCAAGAACAGAAAAACCTTTCCCCGGACGTTTTAATGAACGATATTTTTATATATTTTAGGTACCTGAAAACAACATAAAAAAAAACAGAAAAAAAGATTTAAGAAAACATTGACGCGTTATTTTACAAACAGTAAACAAATTAACAAAAAAATTACAAGCTAATTAAATCTAAAAAATTAATTTTGGACGGAACCGTTATGATTAATGGTATAATGGTTATATTTATTGTACAATTCGTATTATTGTTGAAGCTCAATCCCTTTTGTATTTTTTTTTTTTGTTGAACTAAAGATGTTAAAGCGGGTGTTCGTGTATGTTTTGGTTCTCTTGATTGACTGTTCCCAAAATTTTAGCTCCAAGTTACAAGGCCTAAACAACTTTGGGATACTTCAATTTTTCTTGGTATGGACTCTTCTATATATCCTTTTTACTATATTGGAAGAAAGCCATCCTCCGTGTCTTTTCAAAGTGAGCAAATCACCACCGCTTTCTACCAACATTTGCTGAAGAACGCCTTTAGCCATGTCCCGTATATTCTTTGTGATTTTTAGTTTTAAGTATTTTTTTAAAAAGTTTTGGGAAAACTAAAAGTATGGCACCCCACATGTTGAGCGTAACATCTTTGGTTTCGGTATGCAACAAATAATCTTTTTTCTCCATATTTTTAGGGCGGAGAAACTGCGTATTTAGAAAGGTAAAAGGGATTGAATTTGAATTTTTATTGTAAGGTAAAACTTTTGACCTGTGAGTTTTTTCATCTCGTAAGAAAACGATAAGGAATGATTGTCTTCCCCATCGTTAAATCAAACGTATTAAATCATCCTGCGTGCGCCGAAGTGAAACACTAAAATTATTTTTTCTAGTAGATATTGTCCCTCTGAAGCTTCACATAAAAATTTGGTTACTTGTTCTGAGGTAAGAACCTTAGATTTCTTTGGGACATATCCTACAGCTTGTCGTTTCAAAAAAAGCGATAGTTTTTTGGGTATGGGTTTTGAGTATTTTCTTTATTGCCAAACAACTCTTTAACATGAAGAATCGACTCCATAAGGTGGATACTTCATGAATTTGGCTTTTTAGAAAAATAAACTAAGAAATATCGTCACTCACAATTTTGATTCTTTTCTGAGTCCGCCGTTCGGTAAAAATGTGATATTCATGTTCATATCTCCACCTGGATTTCACTGGTAATAAATCTGCACTCACTTCTGCCGCTTGTAGTAATATAATATCGGGAATATCCGAATTTTCTTCCAAATCTGAATTCATCTTTTGAAAATGGCATAAATTTCACTGACAGAAAATAAAATATGTCATTAATAAATAAATCGTTCTTATGAACAGTTTCCATGGATGGATTTTTGTATAAGCGCACGGGAAAAAAATTCCGTGCGCTGTTCTGAAAATGTCATATTTACTGTATTTTATGCACAGTTGAAAATGTAGTATTTTCAGGTAAGAATAATAAAAAAAGTGTACACTATTTCTGAGTGTTTCTCTAGTGTTTTTCGATTATTACAACATAAAGCGACAAGAAATTAAACTAAAATGAAAATATAATATCAATTAATATCGACATTGTGTTTTATACAGCCTCGGTCGACAATCTCAAACACCAAATTAATATACCATCAACATCCGCTGGCGCACCGCCTTAAGTATCAAAGTAAATATTAGAATATCCCAATGAACCTATTACTATACAATAGGGGACTTAAATAGGGACATATGTTACCAGATTATGATTATGTTAATACGGTGACGCGGTTGAATTTATAGGTTTACATTGTAACTCGACGCTTATATAAACTCTTTTGACACCTGCGATATCCGCTCTCGGGTTTATAAGAAGCTATTTAAGTTTTTAATTTATTTACACATGGTAGAATTGTGTATTGTGTATTGCGTTTTACAGAAAATACTCGGAAAGTGTTATAAAAAGTGTTGTTAGCCATTTCTAACAACAAATTCTATGGAAGAAAGCAAGGCGTATAGGTATACAAACTTTTTTATTTACAACTAGATGAAAAGCCTGTCTCCGCCAGGCGAGAGACAATATTAAGTAGCCTCTGTCTCCGTAAGACACCTTCCGTACGGCTAACGGAAAAAAACTTTTTTTGCTCCTATTTTTGCCCCGGGGCGAAAAAAAAAAACGGGCCTCGTTACGTTCTAGCCACTGCTAAAGACTACCACTGTGCCAAAATTCATGATTTTAGCTCAAGCCATAACTTCAGAATCACGTGGACAGACAAATAAATATATAAAACCTACCTACATATAAATATATCCACATTAGCAAATTATATATATATATATATATATATATATATATATATATATATATATATATATATATATATATATATATATATATATATATATATATATATATATATATATATATATATATATATAATGGGACCCTAAATTTTCCCAGCTTTAGCACAAATGGTCTTAAAAGAACTAGAGAATACAGTTATTTCTAATCTGGATATCCCAATGATAAATGGGGTTATGTTCTTGATTCGTTCAATTCATTTAAAAAAAAAAATTGAAGTTTACCATCGAGACCGAAGAAAATTCCAAAAAAATTTTTTTTAGATATGACACTACACCATCAAAACAACCAAAAGACAGAATGGTATACAAAAAAAACTTGGTCCGGACGTTATCGTTACTACTCTCAACATCCAATGTCCCAAAAAAAAACTGTAGTTATTGGTCTGGCTGACAGAGCACTAAAACTTAGCGACCCGACATACAAAAAAATACAGCTGTTAAAAAAAACAAAGGATATACTCTTTAAAAAAATTTTACCCAAAAAAATTAAATTTAAAATTTATTATTAAATTTCCCCAATACAAAAAAATAAATAATAATACTCAAAACCAACCAAATAAAGATACATCCAACTTTTTATCTTTTAAAACCCTATATAAAAGGGGATCCGAAGATCTACAAAATTTTTTAAAAAAACAAAATATTTCTGTATGTCATAAAGGTCAAAACCCTTTTTTCAAAGGCATTTTAGTTCTCAAAAAAAAAAAAACCCCCAAAAAAAAAAAGACCCATAAAATTTTTCAAATCCCCTTTAACGACTGTCCAAGCGAAAAAGGCCAAACAACTCAATACCTCCAAAACCGACTAAATGGCCACAAATATGACAAGAAAAATAAAACGGCATTAACAAAACACGAAAGCCAAACATTATATAATTTAACTTTCAAGACACCAAAATTTTAAAACTAAAATTTTAAAAATAAAAAAAAAAAATTTTTGGAAATGCTTTACTTTAAAAAAAAAAAAACAAATGCAATAAATGACAGGACCGACATTTAAAAAAATTTTAAATAAAATTTATTATAACGTAATAAATTAAATAACGAGAATTTTGACAATTATCAAAATAAAAAACAGGTTTGGGAAAAAAAAAATAATTATTTTTTTTATAATCAACATAAATAAAAACCACAAACCCCGGGGAAAAAAAAAAAAAAATACCAGCATCTCAATTCCTGAGCCAATTCTTAATAGTAATATTTTAACCGTATAACTATGAATGTACAGATTGTGTGTTGTTGTCTTTCTGAATATTTTTTTGTGTTTGACATGTAAATTTTAATTTGTTGTGTACACATATATGCTTTTATTTTAAATGGATTATCCTCCGGGGGGGTCGAAGAAATTAGTTTGTTTAGATAGCATATAATGATGATAAATTTCAAATTGAAAAAAAAACCTCCACATAAATTTTTTTAAAAAATTTTGTTTAAATTGAATTTTTTTAAAAATAAAATATATTTGTTGTAGACATTGAAAAGGCCAAACAAGCCGAAACGTTTGTGAATAAATTAAAAAAAGGGAAAACCCTTTTTTTTTTTGTAATTAAAAAAAAAAACAAGAACCACTAAGCCCAAGAAAATATAAAAAATTTTATATATATATATATATATATATATATATATATATATATATATATATATATATATATATATATCTAGTTTTTGACACATAGGGGATTTGGGGGGGGTTTCCCTCTTTTTTTGCCTTTTAAAATTTTTTTTGTTTTTTTTTCAAAAATTTTTTTCCTTTTTTTTTTGGCTAAATTTGTTGCTTGGAGGGCCCCCTGCACCCTTTTATAAATTAATTTTTGGGGGTTACATTTTAGCGTTTTTTTTTAAAAAAATTTAAAATTTTTACCTAAAGTTGCTTAATAATAGTTTTTAATGGATAATTGGAATTAAGGAATAAAAAAAAATTGCAAAAAATTTTTTTTTTAAAATTTTTTAAAAAAAAAAAAAAAAAAAAAAAAAAAAATTCCCCCGAAAAGTCAAAATATTGCAGTTTTTGTCGGTTAAATTTTGAAATCAATATCTCGTAGGATCTTCTGCTTCTTAAGACTGCCTGTACGGTCTGGGCATGTTAAAATAAATGAACGAAAAAATTGTTACCCAAAAGGGCCACTCTTCTTTAAGGCCTCAGAAAGTCCGGAAGTGTTGTGGCTAATGATCTCAAAGATTAAGTTGTTTTTTAGACGATTAACGTGTTGATCGGATTGCAGTCTGGCGATCGTGGGGCCACTCTTTTTGAGTAAAAAAACTCTTCTAGAGCCAAATTTACCTTTGTTGGAGAACGGGCGTTATCGTCTACAAGTATGAAATCTAGTCCAAACTCTTGAGCAAATGGACCAAAAATCGGACGAATAACTAACATGGCATATTTGTGACTGTTCATTGTTTGCCTATTTGAGCCACTTCTTGTTGAGCACGATTACTATGTTGCAGAAGGGCCAATAAGGCGGCAAAGTTTTCGGAAGAAAGTCTTCGTAGTGGCTTAATAAGGCACTAGAGTACGGCACAATACCAAACAGACGTGTAGAATTGCTTTTAAAACTGAATAAAATCGAATAACATTTGTCCGTTTTAGATAATTTGTTTGTATAAAAATACCGATCGATAATTTTTTCCAAAAATCCAAATAAGGCCACTTGATTGACTGTTACAGATTTTGTAGTTTCCAAGTTACAAGGCCTAAACAACTTTTGGGAAATTAAATTTTTTCTTTGTATGAAATCCCCAAAATCCTTCTGCTACATTGGAAGAAAGCCATCCTCCGTGTCTTTTCAAAGTGAGCAAATCACCGCCGCTTTCTCCCAAAATGGTAGCCGAAGAACGCTTTTGCCCATGTCCGGTATATTCTTCGTGATTTTTTTTTTTAAATTTTGCAACAAGTTTTGAATACCACTGATAGTATGGCACCAACATGTTGAGCGTAACATCTTTGGTTTCGGGGTTTCAACAAATAATTTCTACTCTCCATATTTTTAGGGCAGATTACGGGAAAGTGTAAAGGGGTTGAATTTGCAATTTTTTGGGAAAGGAAAAATTTTTATTATTTTTTTATTTTAAAACAAAAGGGCCCATTATCTTTCCCCGCAAATCCAAAACCTTCACGCCGGTGAAAATAAAATTTTTTTTCCAGTGAATTTTTTGAATTAATAAAAAAATTTTACGCTGAGTAAAACCCGGGTTTTTTTTACATATTAATTGCTTTAAAAAACTGTGGGTTTTAGTTTTTCATTGAAAAACTTTTTTTAAAAGGGTTCCTAAGGGGGGATTATAGATTTTCTTTTTTAAAAAAAAAATAAAAATTGCCCCACAAATTTTTATTCTTTTCTAGGGCCTTCGGTAAAAAAATATTAGTTATATTTAATATTTTTGGGTTAAAACCCCAACCCCCGGTTTTTTTTTAATTTTTTCAATTTAAATTTTTACCTGATTTAGCATTTGGGGGTTTTAGGGAAACTTTGACTTCCCTTAATATTTTATTTTCATTTTCGTTCTTGTGTATCCCCTTTTTTGCGCAAATACATTTGGGGTTTTTCGAAAAAAATCATGGGGCCCCTTGGTTCCCTTTTATTTCCTCACAGGTTTTTCCATAATTTTTTTTGTTTTAATTTGTTTATTCTAACCCTTTATGTTTTTACTTTATTTCGGAAGGGTCCAATTTAGTTTTTTAGGCACCTTATAGGCAAAAATAAAAAACCAGCCCCCAATTTTTTTGTTTTAAAAAAATTTAAAAAAAGAAATAAAAATTTGTTTTGGAAAAAATCCTTTTTCCGTCCTCTCAAAGAATTTTATGGGCCTAGACGGTTCTCGTATTTATTATAATAAGATGAGGATCGTGTTGTCTGAAATTCCGCGGATAATTTATGGCCTCGCTTGCGTTTCAATTTATCGTTGGGCGGCCGAGTGGGCGTGTGGAAGCCCCCTAATAACGAGGATACTTATTAGATTAACGTAATTACCACCGCTGTTATTTATCCCTTCGTTCCGAACCAGCACCACTCCTCCTTTGTTGGTTTTTCTTTAATTGATCGCGAGAAATTTATATTTCCCGTTGCCGTAAAAATCTTGGACCCAACTCACGGCTTATTAGCAAACTTTTTTTTTTAAACTTCAACGAGAACGTTTTCTAATAAGTATTTTTGTAAAATCTTGTTATACATTCAGTTAAAAAAGAAGCCCTCGTATATATATATAATATATATATATATATATATATATATATTATATTATATATATATATATATATATATATATATATATATATATAAATTAATTTTATTTTATAATAATAAAAAAGGTGTCCTGATAAGCTCCTAATATTTGAAATTAAGGGGAAAAAAAAATCCACCTTTTTGTTTTAATAATATTAATATAATTATATATATATATATATATATATATATATATATATATATATATATATATATATATATATATATATATATATATATATATATATATATATATATATATATATATATAAATGAAATTAAATTAGTTAAAGATTAAAGTCCTGTTAGATATGACTACTAAGCTGGTTGGTTTAAAATTACGAGGCCTCCAAGTAAATGGATAACCCGGTACAGCCAATCCGATTACACGTGTTTTACCCTTGTTGGGAAAGGTCACACCGAATGTAGGCCCTGACACCCTTGACCTGCAAAGCAGCCAGCTTAAGAACACTTTAATCATTAACAAGAATGTGAAATAATTATGAATGTAATCCTCATACAAATGAATACTCACCCAAAACATTGAGACAAATAATTAAATAAAATATATAATATAAATTTTATTTAAAAATAATTTTATAATTTATTTATTTTTTTATTCATAAAAATTATTTTTTATAAATTTATTATACTTATTATATATATAAATATATATATATATATATATATATATATATATATATATATATATATATATATATATATATATATATATATATATATATATCGTTATCATTTAAACCCGACTCGGGGGTGAGATCACACCCACCACCTCTTCCTCCGCTGCAAAATATACAGCAAGAGAAATGACTCTGGAATACCTTATTATGTTATCAGAACATCGTCACGTCATCAAAGCCAAGCGAACTGAGGACCAAGAAACTGAAACACACACACTAGACCTCTTAACCACGATCCTTCCTCCTTAGAGGAAGTTTCTCAAAGTCACCCCCTACCTGGACTCATCAGACCTTGCGGCCTGTGCCGATATGAGTTGACACTGACCCCCCGGCCTTGTAAACCGGCGATGGGGTTTAGTGGGTTCCACCATATCTATGAAGGGCTTTACCTTTCGGCTAGCCTCTCTTAAGTTTTTCTTTCGGAAAACACATAGCATTGCAAACTACTCACCCAAGTCAGTCGTGACAGCATGAATCGGGTAACCGTGGAGAGTGTGGGTGTTTCGTCCTCTTGAACTCATCAGGAGCGCCTGTCGGACACTGTAATCCTTAAACTTTGAGGACGTCAGTGCCAGACCATCGCCCGACACCTGTTCGCGTTAGTCATCATCGTCCGGATGTTACCAGTCTCTCCCACAAGTCCTCTCTTTAGAGTCCGAGGTGAAGCTCGCGAATCGGATCTCGAACAAAACGACGAAACCCGACGGGTATCTATGAGGTATGACCCCACTCATGTGGCGAACCAGCATGCTGAGGATAAAACGCATTTGTCCGATGATTCCCCAAAGCTGAGTGAGCTTGTTAAAGCCCAGTGACCGGGTGGACAATGCAGGTACCACAAATCGTCAACCAACCACTAAACGAGCCCCGGGCTTCTGCAAGGGGGATGCGTTTCCAGCTTCCCCTGCTTGATGCCACGCGCTCCGACCGTTCGACCGGGGGACACTCACTCAAACGCATATAAATTCTAAACGACATGGAATTTCTTTTAGATATTTTTAGAGAATATCTTTGAATAGTTCTACAATTGAATTATGAAACAAAAAAATAAATACATTTTTCCAAGCCTTTACACCTATTTCTCCCCTTAATTGATTTTAAGTTTACCTGAAATTACTTCAGCATCAAGCATAGTGGTTACCATGTATTATTTAAATTAACATATATTAATTATACACATTTATCTTTATTTAATAAAATAAGTGCACTTTCTTTTATTTTAGGTTTTTTTGAAGTAGTTTACTTTGCTAAAATTCTAAAAGCATTTCAGTTTATTATGTGGTTGTAATTAAATGAGTGCTGACAGATTTTTGATTTGTGGAATACATAAAATATTATATTACAGACACAGAATTTAATAACAACCACATAATAAACTGGAATGCTTCTAGTATTTTAGCAAAGTAAACTAGTTTAAAAAAACCTAAAATAAAAGAAAGTGCATTTATTTTATTAAATAAAGATAAATGTGTATCGTCAAAATCTGTTAATTTAAATAATACATGGTTACCTATGCTTAATGCTGAAGTATTTTCAGGTAAACTTAAAATCAATTAACACACCACGCTTTACACATATACCAGTCAAACAAACTAATATGTCATTATGACAGAACGTCATAAATATTAAAAAAGTTTTTAGACTTTCTTAAATTTTTAAACCAAAATTCTTAAAATTTAATTTTAATTTCTATTTTGTTTTTTATTTAAGTTTATCTTGATAACGGTGGCCGACTTGCCACCAATGTTATAGGTGATTCGCCAGTTCATAAGGATCAATAGGACTAAGCCACTCAGTTCACTATACCTCGGGACCAGGAGCAAAGTGGTCCATTTTTTAGAAACTTTCCAGGCAACTAACCCAAAGGCGAACTTATTGAAAGTTTTTTTTTAACTTGGCAAGGGTTTTGCGGATCTGTCTGATACCTTTATGTGGAAGAATAACAAAGTTATGATAGGGAGACTATTTTTCTTGTAGAAAAGAATAGAAATTACCAAATGCACACCCCGTATAAACAAAATAAAATGTCTTATCATCCGAAATTAAAAAGCAAATGCCCCACGATAACTTTTATTAATAAATGTATTACGATTTGATTTGAGTTGAGATAGCGCGTTGGCGCGAGGTCTTATGGGCCCCAGCGGACGCCAGTCGACATTCCTTAGACGGGAATGACCAAAAGACTGTCATATCTTTAAAATATGGCCCAAAACTCGTCTCAATGGTCCCGATGTCTATGCATGTTTACATGCTATAGTATGTTTGAGAGAACACTATTCTAGGTAGCCAAATGATACTTTGTTAGAATTGAATGCAGGGTGTCCAAAAAGTCCTAGCCCGGGCTAATATCTCCGAAGATGTATATTTTAAATATGGAAACGTCTCAAGCGATGTTATGGCTTAATGCTATGAAGATAGGTAAAAACTCTTTACCATTTACAGTTTTACTCTAGCAGGTGCCAGGGTTGCACCCAAAAATCTTAAATGAAATCTTTGTCTATGTAGCTCATTTTAAAGCTTTACAGAAACAAACATTGCTGCACAAACTAGAGGTCTCTACAATCACTCCTTCCGATTAATAAGGATTATTAATAAATACCAGTCTAGAAGTTTCAATGTTTATTTTATAGATGTTCAAAATGACTCCACCAACCTCTTGACAATAATAAGTCTATCTTTAAATTTTGCTCTCTGGTTTGTTCAAAATTTGCTTATAGTGAAACGCACACACCCGTAATTCGTTGTCATAGTTCTTGAAAGTTTTATGGGTTTGTTGCAAATACACCTTCTCTTTTTTACATAACCCCAAAGAAGAAGTAAGTCTAGGAAGCGAGGTCCCCCAGGCTCTTTGGTGGACTCTCAAGTAGGACTCTTTACGCCTAATCCAGAGACCAGGAAATTCTTTATCTAGGTATTGTCTTACAGTTAAATAAAAGTGTGGATTTGCCCCATCCTGCTAAAAAATTGGATTGTAGTCAAAAGCATAGTAGCTACAATTGCAGGTGTAATAGCTTCTTTTAAAAATTGTAAGTATAAGTGTCCGGTAAGATTTCCTGCAATAAAAAAGGGCCTATTACCAAAAAATTCCGGCCCATGCATCGTGGATTTTGATCACTCCAGTATCGACAATTGTGTTGATAAACTAAATCATTTACAAAAAAGCTGGTTTCGTCACTGAAACATATCCCATAGAGGTAGTTTGGTTGTGCGGCAATTAAATGTTCCATAGTGTCACAAAACTGCAGTCTTCGACCTGGGTCATCTTTACTAAGTTCTTGTACAAGATGAACTTTAAAGGGATGAAATTTATGCTTTTGTAAAATTGCATGCACTATTGATTTGCCTTGGTATAGTCTGTCTCAAAGTATATCGTTATGGCTTTTGACGGACCATACCCCAATAAACCTTTAACGATTTTATTACCTATTGTTATTAGGTAAACCCATTTGTTCATAAGGGCAGGGGTGGGCCAGGTATTTCTTGAGTATTAACCATTAGGCATATAAATATTTTGGCTAATATTTTAGTGACAGTGTTGAATAACCAGTTTAACGTTTCGAAAAAGTTGTTTTACGAGAATATAACTATGTCGCGTCGGAATCATTTGTCATTAGATGCAAAACAGGTTGTGAAAAATGTGTATGAAACTTTAATCATTAGAGGTCTAATTATACAAGAAGCTTTAAAAGAAACATGTCTACTTACAAAAACTCCAATATCATCGATAAGGGCTATTATTATTAGTGAAGAATTGAACAAAAGAAAAAAACGTAGTGATTTTCAATCTCACCGTATAGACAATAGTGATCAGGACCTAATAAGAAGAAAAATATATTGTCTTTATGAAAGCGGAGTTATTCCTATCTTGGATAAACTGAAAAAGAAGCTAGACGAAGACGAAACCAATATAAATATTAGCCGTGCCACCCTCCATAGAGTTGTTTGTAAAATGGAATTTAAATACCGCAAAATAGACAAAAGTCAAGTAGTAATGGAATCGCACAGATTACGCAATTGGAGATTTAATTACCTTTAAGAAATTAAAAGATATAGGTTAGAAAACAGATCCATAATTTACCTTGATAAAACGTGGTTCGATACACACTACACAGTATCCAAAGGATGCGGATGGGTTGATTCCAGTCAAAACTGTCAAACGAAAGCACCTTCAAATAAAGGAAAACGCATTACCACAATACACGCTGGTTCAGAAGACGGATTTGTCCCAAACTGCTTGCTGTTGTCTGCAAAGAATATTAAGGATTCTAGCTTGGATTATCATGAGGATACAAGTGCACAACTTTTTAAAACTGGTTTCAAAATTGTCTTTTAAAAAATATTCCAAACAACAGTGTTATTGTCATGGATAACGCAAGCTACCACAGCCGTCTGCTACACAAAGCACCAGCTTCATCAAGTTCAAAAACTGAAATCCAGGAATATTTGTTAGAAAATGATATTTATTTTGAATTAGTTACAAAAAAACGCACCTTTGGAAGTCCTAAATTCAAATGCAATTAAAAAACAATATGTATGTGATAATTTGGCTGAACAGGCTGGGCATACTGTCTTACGGCTTCCTCCGTATCACTGTATGTTTAACCCTATAGAGCATTTGTGGAACCAAGTAAAATCAAAGATCAGAGCAGAAAATGTTACACCTACTTTAAGTCCTAGTGTTATAAATTTGATAAAAAATGTAATTACTAACATACCAGTTGAGAGCTGGAAAAATTCACTACAGCACATTATAAAAATTGAGGACTCTTACATTTCTATCCAAAACAACATAAATCCTATTGTAATTAATCTCAATAATGACTTTGATAGTAAAACAGAATTAGATGTAGATATTTATTAAAACTTTGCATATATTTAATTTCTTAATGTAATTTTAAGATTATACTTACCTAAATAAACAATAAATTATTAATCTTTATATTATTAAAGCCCGTCCCTAATGTTATGTCCTTTAATACCTACCGATCCGCAGTTTTATTGCTGTCGGCAGGTATAATCCATAAATGAAGGCAAGAGCTAACACGGTATACTTTGAGACAGACTATACCTACATTGGTAGTTATTTTGCGCACTTATTGCTTTGGTTCAATGGTAATTGTACCCTAAACTTGTATTTGAAGCTCCTCGGTTTTAACGGACGAGCGACTGGATCCTGGAGCGTCTTTTACGCTAAAAGTTGACAGAAATTTGTGCACAACACTTTTCACGTAACTAGGAAAAACTGGTTTGTTTGGAAAAATATCATTAAATAATCTTTCTGCCTCATGATAATTTCGATTAGCTTGTCTATACAAAAAAATAATTTTAACTTTGTCTTCATTTGCGCGAACCATATCAAAACGTATAAAATCACAAAATTTATTAATGTCTTTTCAATCTAATTTTCAAACTAAAAGAGCATAAAAATAAAAGTGCCTCGCTATAGTTTTACGATTTCAAAATTTCTTAAAATCCTGTCTTTATGTTTAGACGTGGCGTAAACCTAATGAAGAAATACTTTTTTTGTAACAAAACTACTAATACTAGCTTTCTTCTTTTAAACATACTATATTATATCTATTAATTTTCTTATTCAATGGAACACTATTGTAAATATTTGTCATTCAAACCTTTGAGGACAACCTGTTCTGTTCCATATTTATCTGATTCTATTTTGAATAAGTAAATTAGTCGACTGGGACATTGTATGCGACCGACCTAGTGTCACTGGATTTGTTGTTGTAACTGTCTATTATTTGTCTAGTTATTTATAATTTATGACGTACTTTACTGATCATATGTTAAATAATAGTTATGAAGAAAGACAAACTTATTTTTTAAATTAATTTATAATCACAAAGTTATCGTTTTTTTCTTATTCTTAAAAATACTGTACAAAAATGTTCTACTAAAACCTTATACAGGGTTTTCAGTAACTAAACAAAATCATCATCACCCAGCAGTTCTCGTTCCAAAAACTACCCTTACAAAAATTCTAAATTTTATGAAAGTAAAAAGATTTACAATCACCTTTCTCAGTCTTTGAGAACCACTAGGGGAGAGTGGGGCACATTCGGCATATTCAGCTTTGTTTCACAAATTTGACAAAACAGTGACTATGTTCAAAAAACCAATTTTGGTTTATGAGAAGGTATTTTATTATGCATTTGTTTCAAGTATTAAACAAAGTATAGGTAGAGAGTAAGTATGAGATTTTTAATGTTTTAATTTTTTTGTCAAATAGCTGAAAGTGTCCCCCTGGGTGGGCAGTTTCGGCTAAGGGTTGGTGAACATTCGGCAAGGTATTAAATTAATGGATAGCATATAAGAATAAACTAAAACAATGTCAAAAACACATATATTCTAAAAAAACCTTAATGCTAATACAAATAATGTAACTACTTAGTGAAAAAATAAAGGCTTTCTTTCATAACTAATAAACTTTTTTTAATACTGGATTTAGGTCAACGTACATTTAAACCCGCAAAACTAACGTTAAACTTGTGACAATTTGTTACTCTTGAAGAACCTTTAGTAAGCGGAGAAGGTAAAATACCAACAATGTCATCTTTTTGCAAAGCGGCAACATCATCAACATCAGGAAATACAAAATTATTTTAAAAAGGAAGCTTCTTAAAAATGAGACCTCAAAGTCTTCATCAATATAATAAATATCCGACTTAGACACGACGAATTTTACTGTGAGCTGCTCAAATGACTCATCGTCATCGGATGACTCATTATAAAATATATCCACACTTGAGTCACTAGATGAGGATATTTTTTTTCCTTTCTTTTTGAGTAATATTTCTTTTCAGAGATTTATTTTGTTTTAAAGATTTTTTCCTCCTCAAAGCTCTTCCTGTGTTCATACTCAGGTGTGTCAGTATAAACAGTTGATTTTCCTCTTTTTCGATTGGTTTTTTTCGGTGCTACATCTCTTTTTGGAAACGGTCTTACATCAGTTATTGATATTGACGTTGACGTAGACGTAGATGGTAAATCAATGGTATCAATTATTGATATTGACGTTGACGTAGACGTAGATGGTAAACTAATGGTATCACTTTCGTAACTTTGGATGACTACTTCTTGGTTTTGACCCAAGTCGTCGTCTGCAAGCAGCGGTCTGTCAGTCACTTCACTGGCTTCATAATCGGAATCAGAAAATACAAGTTGGTTGGGAGGCCTCCGTATTTTTGAAGGAGCTGACGATATTCTTCATGGTAAAAGCCTGTTCGTATGCAATCTTTACTATTCGTGCCAAGTGTCTAATTGTTATGATTTTGCCAGGATTTGCAAGCAACCAATCATGCTGAGCAATTCTAAGATAGTTTTTCAAAGAGGCGTGCATTCCAGTATCTAAAGGCTGTTAACTTTTTCACGACAAACCTTGATCGCCTGTGCTGAAATGTGCAATTCGTGGTTGTCGTTAAGAAGAAGCACTTTATTTTCTGTGGAGCAGTTCTTCTTTTGTTTTATGCTGCAGTAGCTTCTTGATTCATGACTGAAGAGTCTGACGATTTACCTGATACTCTAGTACTGCCTTATATTGACTTAATCGGTTTGTCAAAATAGCCTTAATAGCTTCCTTGATATGTGGTTCGCTGATATTAAAGCGATCGATTTTATGGGTACGTTTTTTCGGCATCTGCAATAAAAAGTAAGAATAAATGTGTGATCACTCTAATCACACTTTTTTTCAATATTTATTTTTTCACATTCATACACTCTCAATATTTACTGCCCGACTGAAAACAAATAACAAGTGACAGAAGACGCGGAAAACTGGTTCCAAATTCAAAATAGGTCAGGAAATATTTGCGGTAGCCGAATGTGCCCGACAGCCGAATGTGCACCACTCTCCCCTATATCTTTAAGATTATTTAAAACTATGTGGAGTAAAAAGCCTACTGGTCGATAAAGCGTACTATGTACAACCTGCAGTAGTATAGTCTGTCTCAAAGTATACAGTGTTAGCTCTTGCCTTGATTTATGGATTATACCTGCCGACAGCAATAAAACTGCGGATCGGTAGGTATTAAACATTAGGGACGGACTTTAATGATATAAAGATTTATAATTTATTGTTTATTTAGGTAAGTAAAATCTTAAAATTACTTTAAGAAATTAAATATATGCAAAGTTTCAATAAATTTATAACTGCATTATCTATACATAATTACATTTTTAATCTAAGTATCTTAATCTAATTCTGTTTCACAATCAGAGTCATCATTGAGATTAATTACAATAGAATTTATGTTGTTTTGGATAAAAATGTAAGAGTCCTCAATTTTTATAATGTGCTGTAGTGAATTTTTCCAGCTCTCAACTGGTATGTTAGTAATTACATTTTTTATAAAATTTATAACACTGGGACTTAAAGTAGGTGTAACATTTTCTGCTCTGATCTTTGATTTTACTTGCTTCCACAAATGCTCTATGGGGTTAAACATACAGGAGGAAGCCGTATGCTCAGCCTGTTCAGCCAAGTTATTACATACATATTGTTTTTTAATTGCATATGTATTTAGGACTTTTAAAAGTTTCGTTTTTTTGTAACTGAATTAAAAATAAATATCATTTTCTAACAAATATTCCTGGATTTCAGTTTTTGAACTTGATAAAGCTGGTGCTTTGTGTAGCAGACGGCTGTGGTAGCTTGCGTTATCCATGACAATAACACTGTTGTTTGAAATATTTTTTAAGAGATAATTTTGAAACCGGTTTTCAAAAAGTTTGGGACAAATCCGTCTTCTGAACCAGCGTGTTTTATGGTAATGCGTTTTCCTTTATTTGAAGGTGCTTTCGTCTGACAGTTTTGACTGGAATCAACCCATCCTTTGGATACTGTGTCGTGTCGAACCATGTTTCATCAAGGAAAATTATGAATCTGTTTTCGAACCTATTACATTTAATTTCTTGAAGGTAATTAAATCTCCAAGTTCGTAATCTGTGCTATTCCATTACTACTTGTCTTTTGTCTATATTGCGGTATTTGAATCCAATTTTACAAACAACTCTATGGAGGGTGGCACGGCTAATATTTATATTGGTTTCGTCTTCGTCTAGCACTCTATGAAGGGTGGCACGGCTAATATTTATATTGGTTTCGTCTTCGTCTAGCTTCTTTTTTAGTTTATCCAAGGTAGAAATAACTCCGCTTTCATAAAGACAATATATTTTCCTTCTTATTAGGTCCTGATCACTATTGTCTATACGGTGAGATTGAAAACCACTGGGTTTTTTTTTTTTTTGTTCAATTCTTCACTAATAATAATACCCCTTATCGATGATATTGGAGTTTTTGTAAGTAGACAGGTTTCTTTTAAAGCTTCTTGTTTAATTAGACCTCTACTGATTAAAGTTTCATACACATTTTTCACAACCTGTTTTGCATCTAATGACAAATGATTTCGACGCGCAAACCCGGCCCACCCCTGCCCTTATGAAAAAGGGTTCTCTAAAAATTTTAAATAAGTAAAACGTAAAAAGCCATAAAAACTCCCTTTTTTTAAAATTTTTTCCCCTTTTTCCCCCCCCAAATTTTTTAATTTTAAAAGGGTTTTTTAAAAATTTTGGGGGCCCCCCCCAACAAAAAAAAAATTTTTTTTAAAAAGAAATTTTAAAAAAAAAATTTAAAAAAATTTTTTTGGGGTTTTTTTAAAAGGTTTTTTTTTAAAAAGGGCTTTTTAAATTTTTTTAAACGGAAAAAAATTTTTTTTTTTTTTAAAAAAAAAAAAAAAAATTTTTAAGGAAAATTTTTTTTCCCCTTTTTTTTTTTAAAAAATTTTAAAAATTTCCAAGTTTTTTTTTTCCAAAAATTTTTTTTTTTTTTGGGGGGGTTTAAAATTTTTTAAAAAAAAAGGGGGCCCCAAAAAAAATTTTTTTTTTTTTTTTTTTTTTTTGGGGTTTTAAAAAACCCCGGTTTTAAAAAAAAAAAAAAAATTTTTTTTTTTTAAAAAAAAATTTTATTTTTTTGGGGGTTTTTTTCCCTTTAAAATTTAAAAACCCTTTTGGGTTTTTTTTTTTTGGGGGTGGCAGGTTTTTCCCCTTTTTTTAATTTTTTTTAAATTTAAAAATTTTAAAAAAAAAAATTTTTTTTTTTTTGGGGCCCCAAAAAAAAATTTTAAAAAATTTTTTTTAAAAAAACCTTTAAAATTTTTTTTTTTTAAAAAATTTTTTTTAAAAAAAAAAAAAAACCCCCCTTTCCCTTTTTAAAAAAAACCCCCCAAAAAAAAAAACCCCCAAAGGGTTTTTTTTCCCTTAAAAAAAAAATTTTTTTTTTTAAAAAAAAAAATTTTTTTTTTTTTTTTTTTTTTAAAAATTTTTTTTTTTTTTAAAAAAAAGGGGTTTTTTATTTTTTTTTGGGTTTTTTTAATTTTTTAAAAATTTTTTTTTTAAAATTTTTTTTTTTTTTTTTTTTTTAAAAAATTTTATAATTTTTTTTTTAATTTTAAATTTAAAAAACCTTTAAGGGGTTTAACCGGGGAAAAAAAAAAATTTTTTTTAAAAAAAAAAAAATTTTTTAAAAAAAAAAAATTTTTTTTTTTTTTTTTATTTTTTTTTTTTAAAAAATTTTTTTTAAAAAATTTTTTTTTTTGGGGTTTTTTTAAAAAAATTTTTTTTTTTTAAAAAAGGGTTTTTTTAAATTTTTTTTTTTTTTTAAAAAATTTTAAAAAAAAAAACCCAAATTTAAAAAAAAAAAATAAAAAATTTTTTTTTTTGGGGCAAAAAAAATTTTTTAAAAATTTTAAAAAAAAAATTTTTTTAAAAAGGGAAAAAGCCCAAAAAAAACCCCCGGAAAATTTTTTTTTTTTAAAAAAAAAATTTTTTTTTCCCCCCCTTTGGGGTTTCAAAAAAAAAAATTTTTTTTTTTTCCCCCAAAACTTTTTTTTTCCAAAAAGGGTTTTTTAAAATTTAAAATTTTTTTTTTTTAAAAAAAAAAGGGGGGAAAAAAATTTTTTTTAAAAAAAAGGGGGGGGGGGGGGCCCCCGGGGAAAAAAAAAAAAAAAATTTTTTTAAAACCAAAAAAAAAAAAATTTTAAAAAATTTTGGAAATTTTAAAATTTTAAAAAAAAATTTTCCCTTTTTTTAATATTTTTGAATAAAACCCCTTAAATTCCTTTTATTCCAAAGAACTTTGAATGATTAAAAAATGACATTATTGCCCAGTAATGGAACAATTCTCCGCCCGGGGTTATAAGTGAATCCATGAAGATAGCGGCATTCCAGCGGTAGAGCGGCAGCTAAAAAGAGGGGACTTTTTGGGGGGTTATCTCGAAAACTATCGATTTTTCGAAAACAAATTTTAAGAACCATTTATTCTCCAATTTGCATATTTTGGCCCGATATTGGGGGAAACCCTTTTTTCGGGGCTTAAAGGGGCCCTTTTCAAATTTATCTGTTTAATGTTGACAAACTTGTTCGAAAGCACGATCGAGATTTTATTATTCGAAATCGTAATAATATATGTACTTTTTTGGAAATTATTTTTCTAGTGTGAAATCTGTATTGCACAAAAGTATAAAAAATAGATAAAAATCTTTGTTTTAATAGTTACAACGCATTCTTATTTTTTTTTTTGATATTTCCAAAATTTTCAATATTTCCGAGACACCTTCGGAAATTTCTACTGTAAATATTTCCATTTACAACACTTCTCCCTCATAATATTATAAAATAGGGAGAAATAGATTCATAACATATTTTAATAAATTAATTGGACACTTTCTTGGGCCGAGACGGGCGGTGTAGAACCAGATCAGATTTAGGTTCCCTCGAGCCGAGATTAGCGATGCTCGAAGGACCCTTTATACGATTCTAGTCCCTTACAACATTGCGAATGTGTCATAATTTGTGGTATTTATTAGTGTATTCTAAACAAGCTTCTCAATATTTTTTTTCTCCAAGTTTATTTATACAATAAACTGCAGTAGGCAATAAAAATGCTCTCGCACTTACAAAGAAATTAAGCTAAAGAACGTACATGTTCTCATAATCAGAACCCATAAACCTATCAGCAGTTTTCTTTTGATCTCGAAATACACTTAGTGCCTGCTGCGAGACCAAGGGTGGTTTAAGCGGCGGGGTAGGGTGGGCGGCAGGATATATTATCCGGGGAAAAAGCGCCACGAGAAAATAAATACGAAGCTTCTAGTAGTAATTTTCAGTTTTCTTGTTTATGCTTTTTCTGTTCTAGTACACGGTTTTCTTTTTAAATTTATTGCTCTCTTGGTTAATATATGAGGTGTTGTGATTGAGTTTTATATCACACTAGTAGTGTTTTTTAATAAACACTTCAGTTGATGGCTCTAGCTAAAGAAAAATTGTACATTAGGTTCAACGCCTTAAAACTGATGAGAAAAAAAAATAAATTCAGCTAAAACAAAAAGCCGGTATTGGAGCCAAGAAAATGAACATCGCTTTGTTCATACTCGGGCACAATATCCCCAAAAAACAAATGTATTCGTGGGAATTATCGGACACCATATCATTGGACCCTCTTTTATGGACTATAACCTGACAGCAGAAACCTATTTGGACTTATTTCAAAATCAAATTGGACCCGCCTTGGAAGAAGTTGTTCGGGAAGATTAAACGATCTGGTACCAAATGGATGGTTGCCCCGCATATAATGCCCGTATGGTTAGAGAATACCTGGAAAATGCTTTTAACGGCAATATTGTTGGTCCACGGTACCGGATACTTTGGCCAGCCAGGTCACCTGATCTTTCACCGAATGACTTCTTTCTGTGGTCACTTAAAAAGTGTCATTTATAATAGTGTAAAACTTGAGACTCTAAACCAGCTACAAAACGCTAATTCGATAAAATGTAATAAAATTTCGCAATATCAACTTAACAACGTTAGAAATGAATTTTATGATCGGTTGGGATATTGTTTAGCTGTTAATGGGGGTTGTTTAAACATTTGATTAATTAATGTTTTTTTGTAAAATATTAAAAGTTCAGTTCTCTCTTTTTTCGGATCTATTTTCCATCTTCTGAGTTAAACATTTACAATTATTTATTGCGATGGCTTTGGACTCGAGTTTACTGACAATACGTTTAATGGTTGAAATGGACCAGATAGGCTTGATGCGAAAATAATTTGAAAATATTTCAAATACTGCTATTGGCTTAATTAAATTCTGTTATGATAAAATTTTTTTTTTTTAAGAGTGCCTTTACGCTACACATTAGGGGTCGGGCGAAAGGTCGTGGAGAGACGGTGGGCGGAGACTAACAAACTACCACTACCACAGTTTTCGTATAGCCGCATTAAAAATATTATATTTTATTAAGGTTCTTCCAAATTTGGTGTATCGATGCGATGTTGTTTCCGATAGCAAGCCTACAAGAGATATCGTTTTCCGGTAACTATTTTTTACTTAAATGACATAAATTATACACCATTTTAAAGGTAAGGAAAGAATCTATGCCTCTGCTGTATCAGAATTTTTGAAATATGAGTCGAGTTAAGAGAAAATAGTATCTAAACATAACCGATTTTGGGGTGACTTTCACTCAGAAAATATTAAAAACTAAATCCATATTTAAAAAATTATTACAGAATAAGCCTAGATTTAAGTGTTTTCATTCATATAGTTTTTGAAAATTATTTTTTTTTTTTATCTTGGGACAGTCCACGAAGGCTGATGCCTAAGTACTAACGTACCGTGGGTGTCTTCAGTGTGGTGAGAGGGAGTTTGTTCACACGGGACTTAAATTTTTGGAGATTGGGAGGAGAAGGAAAAACTTCTGCGGGCAGTAGGTTCCGTAGTCTTGACACTCTAGGGATGAAGGAACGAAGATAGCGGGAAGTTCGGGGCCTCTCTAACTGAACTGTAAAAGGATGCATAAAAGTTGCACTACGTGTTGCTCTGTTGGGAGCTGCCAGAGAAGGAATTATACTGGCCAACTCCTCTGAGCAGAAGCCGTGAAAATACCTATAGAAGAGTGACAGATCCCCTACAGCTCGACGGTGGGCAAAAAGAGGAAACCTTTCTGTGAACGTTGGATCATTAATAAGACGAACGGCTCTTCTTTGAATGGAGTCCAGAATGCTGAGTGTTGTAGGGAACGCCATTCCCCAGACATGAGAACAATATTCTAAAGAGGATCTGATTTGGGATACATACAGAGTGTACAAATTGGAAGAAGAGAAATATTTTCTGGCTCGGAAGAGAAATCCAATCTTTTTTAAAGCTGCCGAAGCTATGGATAAAATGTGTTTGTGCCAGTTGAGGTTATTCTCAAAAGTAACGCCGACAAGATTAAACGACTCTTTATTCTGCAGAACTTGGCCGCTCATATGTAAGGGATGAGCATTTGCAGACTTTTTTCGCGACAGCGAACGTGACTGTGTTTTCGAGGCATTAAACTGAACAAGATTTTTGGCACCCCAATCAAGATAAGTTTGAGGTCTTGTGAAAGGATATCTGCATTGACCTGCGCTTGTTTTCGAAATCAGGATTACACGGTGGCTTAAGAAATTGAATACTAGAGTGGAGGGTACTATCGTCACAAAACTATGAATGGGATTGATTGTGGAAGAGAAGATCGTTAATGTGTAGAAGAAACAGCGTGGGTGCCAGCACTGAGCCCGGGCACCTAGCATTAATTTGGTAGAAGCTGGAGGAATGACCATCTACACTAACTGATATACGTCGATTAGAAAGGAAACTGGAAAGCCAAGAGCAAAGCTTGGGGGAAGACCGTAAGAAGGAAGTTTGTTAAGAAGCCCATCATGCCAGACCTGATCGAAAGCTTTGGATATGTTAAGAGCAACGATCTGGGATTCACCAAGAAACTCAAGGGACTTGTTCCAGTTGTGTGAGACAAGGAAGAAGATCAGCTGTGGATTACTGTGACGGAATCCATATTGTCTATCATGTAGATCTTATGTTTTCAGATACTTTAAGATTTGGGAATTAATGAATTTTCCATTACTTTGAAACAACTGAAAAGAAGAGATATAGGTCTATAGTTGGAAGGGAGACTTTTGGATCCTTTTTTGGGGACAGGTTGCACACGTGCAGCTTTCCAACTCTCCGGGAAAAATGCCCGTGTCGTAGAGATTCGAAAGAGGCGAGTTAAGATGGGTGCAAGCTCGGGAGCACATTTTTTAAGACGATTGCTGGTATGCCATCCAGCCCAGACGATTTTTAGTATTAAGAGAAGAAAGAATACGCTTGATCTGTTT
>JAHBCN010010954.1:0-30064 GCA_019359885.1 Listronotus oregonensis | reverse complement strand
TCTTTTTTTTTTTCTTTTTTTTTTTTTTCCCCATTTCAAAAAAAAAATTTGGGAAAAATGATATGGCACCCCCAAACGAAAAGTTACCGGGAGGTAAAAATACCCCTCCATTGGGTTTCCCCCGGGGGCGGGGGGTTTTTTGGGGGGGGCCACCATCGAAAAGTCTAATACCCTTTTCAAAAATAGGGGGCTTAACCCAATTTAAACCTGTTCACCATTTCTTCAATCCTCCAAACCCCACTTTACTTTTTTTTCCCCAAAAACCCAAGAATCCCAAAACAGCAACCAACCACCTCCCTTTTCCCAGGTTATGAATTTATTTCTTTTTTTTGACCCCATGGGGGGTTTTTGTTTTTACTTCGCAACGACCTGGTTTGCTGGGGTTTCAAACCCTCGAATGGGGGGGGGCCCCTGTTTTCCTTTCTTAAACTTTCTTTCAGATCTTCTACCAAATTTATCTGTGTATTACCTTAAACCAAAGGAGCTTTTTTTTCCTTTTAAATTAAAGACCGACAATATTATTTCCCAGTTTCCTTTGGGCCCGAAGTAATCTTTTCGGGGTTTTTAAATGTTCAAAAAAAGGGGATTGGCGGGGATCCACAAAAATGATAAACAAGGCAGGGCAGCAGAAAAAATTTTGAAAACAGCAATCCCCAAAAAAAATTTTTAACCAATCAATTTAAAATTTTTTTCCCCCCCAAAATTTTAAAGCTTTTCCTTTTTCCAAAAATTTATAAATTTGCCAAATTTTTTCCCCCCTTTTCCCCTGAAATGGTTTGGGCCCCTTCCTCCAAAGGAAAAACCAATTTTGCCAAACCTTTGGGAAATTTCTAGCTTGATCCTCCATTAATCTTCCCCCCTTCCCCAAAAATTTCCCTGTTTTCCCCCAAAAAACCGATATAATTTTTTAAAATAAACAGACGGTATTTTTCTTCTCTTTTAAAAATAAAAAAACGTCTGGGCTGGATGGCATACCAGCAATCGCTTAAAAAAATTTCCCCGAGCTTGCCCCCTTAACCCCCTCTTTTGAATTTTCTTACGACACGGGATTTTCCCCAGAGTTTGGGGTTCACGGGGCAACCTGTCCCCAAAAAAAAGGGGGCCCAAAATCCCCTTCCAACATAGACCCATTTTCTTTTTTTAGTTGTTTTTCAAAAAGGTTTTTTTAAATTTTTGGGGAAAAAAAATTTTAAAAAAATTTTAAATTTTTCCCCCAGTAATCCACAGCTGATTTTTTCCTTTTTTCAAAACTGGGAAAAAGTCCCTTTTAGCTTGGGAAGATCGTTGTTTTTGACATATCCAAAGCTTTTTGATCAGGGGCTGGCAAAGATTTGGGGTTTTTAAAAACTTCCCTTTTTTTGGTCTTCCAACTTAAGCTTTGCTCTTGGCTTTCCAGTTTTCTTCTCTAATCGACGATATCGCTGCGGGGTGTAGATGGTCATTCTCCAGCTTTCTATCAAATTAATGCTGGGTACCCCAGGGCTCAGTGCTGGCACCGTGACGCTGCCTTTTCACATTAACGATCTTATCTCTTCCACAATCAATCCCATTCATAGTTTTGCAGCCGATATACCCTCCACTGGCATTCAATTTCTTAAGCCACTGCGTAATCCTGATTTCGAAAACAAGCGCAGGTCAATGGACATCTTCTTTCACAAGACCTCAAACTTATCTTGGATTGGGGCGCCAAAATCTTGTTCAGTTTAATGCCTCGAAAACACAGCGTCATGTTTGCTGTCGCGAAAAAAGTCTGCAAATGCTCATCCTCTACAGGAGAGGCCAAGTTCCCAGAACAAAGAGTCGTTTAATCTTTGTTCGGCGCGCTTTAGAAATAACTCAACTGGCACAAACATATTTTATCCATAGCTTCGGCAGCTTCAAGAAAGATTGGATTTCTCTTCCGAGCCAGAAAATATTTCTCTTCTTCCAATCTGTACACTCTATATGTATCCCAAATCAGACCCTCTTTGTAGAATATTGCTCATGTCTGGGGAATGGCGTCCCCTACCACACTTTCTTGGCAGCATTCTGACTCCATTCAAAGAAGAGCCGTTCGTCTTATTAAGGATCCAACGCTCACACAAAAAGGCTTCCTTCTTGCCCACTGTCGAGCTGTAGGGGATCTGTCGCTCTTCTATGATATTTTACGGCTTGCCCAGAAGAGCTGGCCGCATAATTCCCTTCTTCTCTGGCAGCTCCAACAGAGCAATACGTAGTGCAACTTTATGCATCCTTTACAGTTCAGTTAGAGAGGACCCGGAACTTCCCGCTTTCTTTCGTTCCTTCATCCTCAGAGTGTCAAGACTATGGAACCTGCTGCCCGCAGAAGTTTTTTCCTTCTCCTCCCACCTCCGTAAAATGGCATAAGTCCCGTGTAAACAAACTCCCTTCACCACTGAAGACACTCCACGGCATGTTAGTACTTAGGCATCAGCCTCGTGGACTGTCCCAAGATAAAAAAATGATGATAGTTGGATTAAACCATTTTTTGAGATATTATTTCATATTAGTATCAAGAAAGCCATGGAAACAATAAAAATGTTTCATGTTGCCGAATTTGGTGAGGTTTTCTCTGGACCAATTATGTTTATTTTTAGTAATTTAATAGAGTGCTAAATAATAAGACTTGTCGGTAAATAGAATTTTATTTAAAAACTTGGATCCTGCCGTATAAACCTGTAGCTATTTCCAATGCATACTTAGGTCGGTCCTGCATGCTTTGGTGTTCCTAGGAAGATTCTGAACGACATAAATTTATAAGTATAAAATTTGTAAAATTCTTAAGGGTAAACAAATTTTATAATCTGTTTCTTATTGTTCAGATGCCGCATCCGAGATTGATATTATTATTACATATTTCAGGATTTTCTAAAATTATTAAAAGTATTTTTAGTGCCAGTCCATAGGAAAAAAAGTATAATAATTATCTTGAAAAACGAGAATATCCAAAACTTGTTTTCATGTCGTGCTGCAGTCCTTTTCTTCATTTTAAAGCTTTTTCGTTCAATAAACTTTCTTACTATATTTAATAGTATCTATAAATGGTACCTGTTGTTAAGGATATAATTAAATGATTAAACGAACTACCTAAGTGATGTTTAATCCTAATTATATGAGCCTGCCGAAATAATAAGTTGAATTATTGTAGTAGCCTCTGCTTGCTGTCAAATCTCACACCAGTTCAAAGCAAACTTTCCTCTCCTGGGCACAGTCCGGCCCTTATCGGCATTCCATCGTAAAATCATTCCTGTTCAAAGCTTTGTTGCAACGATTGGTGGAAGGCAGATTGGCAAGCGGAGCTTGCTTATTATGAGGCTCATATAATTAGGATTAAACATCACTTAGGTTGTTTAATCATTTAATTATATTTCGTCTTGCCTTCATAAATAAAGAATTATTGTGTAGTAGTTTAAAGCAAGTTGCAACAATTTTCGTATACATAATATATTTGAGTAGGCATACATATAGTAATCAAAACTTAAACATTGACTTCTCATTATTATCTTATGCTAACTGGAATTAATACATAATTATAATATTCCTAACGTTACCAGCTAAGTACCACCAAAATATTGCTTTGGCAAAAGTCAGACTTACTAGTGACTAATGGTTTCTGATAAAATTTGGCGAATGTTTTTAGATTTTTCCGTCCACCCAGCCAAATTGATAACACATCATAGCATATCCTTCTGGCAGCGGTGGTGAGGTGATGCATGTCTAGTGCTTTCATTGCAAAAAGAACTTATGTCTAAACCGCTTTTATTAACATGTTTTTAGCCATCTGCTGGATGTTATTACAGAGGCTATTCGATGTGGTTTTTTGAAACTTAGAAACAAACTCACTTGCTTCCTCGAATAGCCTTCCTTGTTTTTTCCAAATATAAAAGTAGAGTTTTATGGGCAAATATTCACGTTATCGGGAAAATATGGTAATATTAAAATGGGCTGAATTTTGTTACTGTGATGTTTTTATTCTTTTTTAGAGACATGATTTCTAACCTATCTGAGAAATGTTGTATATTACATAGTTCAATACTGGCTAAAGCTTTGAACGTTGGCCTGTTGCTAGAGCGAGAAGCACGGCCGTCTTGAGAGTTATGGAACTGTTCTAAACCAGGTCTGTAGCATATGACCCTTTTATATAGTTCAATACTACACTCAACCAGGTGTTGTTATATATTTAGAAGAGGAGGTCTTAAGCAACTAACCTCGGAAGAAGTCCTTTAATTCTAAAATTCACTAAGATTTGGCCCTAGCATTTGTGAAAGTGCCGTTCTATATGAGTTGAGAGAACTAAAGGAAGACCCCGGTTATAATGAAATGTGTTGTATTCTGCTGCTGCAGGCACTGAAGGAGTATATTTATTTATTTTTTCCTGATTGCAAAAGTTCCACCAGAGCTTCAGGCCAACATTGTATTGTTTGATGGTGTTGTCCGTAACTGATGCCGCATTCACATATTTAGATTCTGAGGGAACCATCTCCTAACGTCAATGCTCATGATAATTCGCCACCAGGGTAGTCTGCTTCAAGCGGGGGTGTGGTGACTTGTTGAATGATACTTGTTCATACAAGGTCGAAATTTGATTGGTGAACATTCTAAAAGGGATAAAAACAGGGGATACCATGGTTGAGATGTCCAAAGGCAGGACAATAAGAATGCCTCTTGCTTATCATAATAATTTATTCATATCGCAAACAGAAATGCGAAACGACAAAAATGAAGAGTTCTCCATTCTTTAACGTAATACTCATCTCAGACATTTCTTCTTATGATCTTCCTCAGCACAAACAACGCTGGCATTTGCTTGTTAACCGTACTGCAGAGGTCAATTTCGTCGCCAAAGCGTGTAACTATTTTTCTCAAATGCAGATGAGTCCAAGGACCACTCTGTCTCTGTTGCTGAAACCATTAAGGAGATTCTAAATCTGCTCCTTATTGTCGGCAGATTTTATATATGCCGCATAAAGAAATAAGTTTCTCGTTTCTGCACCATTGCCAAATGGTACGAGAGAGACTATTAAGTTTTGGAAATTGCACACTGCCCATCTTATTAATGTATGCTGTTGTAGGTGATCCACCAGATGATGGTATAAGCCATAATTAGATAGATTGGCCGGGCAAAACATTTTGTGTCAAAGAAGACTGCCAAGAGTTCCTTATAATTTATGTGATATTCCTTTTTCAATGTCCGGACCAAAACCGTACTTTGTCTGAGCAGCTAATGCCCCTGCAATCCAGGTCTGATGCATCGGAGAAAATTTCTGTAATGAACGAGTCAACTTGATGCAGTTTTTGCTCAGGTACCTCTAATCCACCAGTGAAAATCATGGATGAGTGTTGCAGAAAGGTGCATTATTGCGTCAAAATTTCTCTCTTTGCGATTTGAGTAATGCTAGATATTTTTTCCTGTTCGAAATTTTTTTGTGTATAACCATCCGTACTTAACCCCAGGGCAGATACTAGTTAGTTTGCCCAACATTCTCGCAAATTCTCCTCTAATGCTAACTTTTCAACAGATGAAATTTTGGACTAACTGTATGATTCTAGAGCTTCTTGAGGGATAGAAATAGACATTACTATTGAATCATAACAAAACCCAATAAATTGAATCGACTGAGATGGAACTAAAATGCATTTCTCGTAGTTCGCTGGAAACTCTTAGTGAAAGTAAGAGGTTTAGAGTCACATTAAGATTAGAAGTACACTCTGAGTATTCCAATAAAAGAATGTCATCCAAATAATGACAGACAAAAACCCCTTTCTTTCTTAAGAAAACCATTGCAACTGGTTTCATTAGTTTAGTAAAGACGTATGGCGCTACATTTGACCAAACGGCATACAACTGTATTCATAAAGTTTTCCATCAACTCAAACTCAAAGCGGCTTCCTGTGCTTAGTATACACTGATATTAGAAAATACGCACTTTTAAATCAATCTACACATGGTTGAAGTTCCCACTAACTAAATTTTTCACGGTAATTATCTTCCATCTTAAATGATTGCACTTATATATTTGTTGACGTTTTTGAGATTAAGGATGAGGCGATTCGAACCATCACTTTTTGGTCTGGAGAAAAACTCGAAACCACGACACGCTTAACGTTGTGGTAATGATACCCTTTAGTAGTAGTTTATCTACACAAGCTTGATAGAAGTTTTTTCCTGATGAGACCATGATGAGATTTTAAAATTGTGCTGTCGGATATTCTCTAAAGGGTATCTTTTTTAAACCTTTAACTCCAACTAAGAACTAATTGATCCTGACAAAACTTAACCTGCCGGGTAGAAATCTTTTAAGCCTGCCGCCGATGCCTACCTCTAGAGTTTGGATTCTACCAACGTACCATTCTGTCTGTCCGCGTTGTGGGTTGTTTTTGCTGGGAAATTCTGGGACGAAGTCGTACTAGTGGCTTGAACACTGAGCGGTGCTGGTATTATATTGGGCCCTCCCGACGAATCCCCTGCTGTTGCTGGAGATGGGGCTGATGAGTTTAAAGATTTCTTATGAACTGCTTTGGCTGGCTTGAGTTTTATGGTCTTTCCAGAAACTTCCAAGCTTTGGGAAGCCTTGGAGACGCTCTTCCAAACTCTTCGTGCACTCAAAGAGAAAAGAGTCTGACGGTATATTTTCATTGACATTATTTTGAAACTTGATTTTGGTTAATTGAAATTAAACCTCTGCGTGAGTCACCGTTTGTTGATAAAAAATATCGAGTAGTAGTTTGTTAGCATCGTTGAGCAACCTCGATATATTGTCGATTGCCTCCTCCTCCTCAGACAAAATTAAGCTGAAAATTGGCCCGTAGCGGTTAAACATGCGGCTACTTGACCCCAAAGAAGCCAAACGAGAGTGTCTCTTAATGAATTCGAAGGTGATATAGCCTTAGCAACCATCGGGTTAAGTTTTGGGGCAGCCATATTTTGAAAATTTTCGGGAGGGGGGTACTTGTTGCAAAGTTCTTTTGTCCTCATCTGACAACCCCGAGGCCCTTACTTTTTCCCAACGTGAAACTAAGTCTTTATGCAGATTAGGCCCAAAATGATCGTGCTAGATTCTTGCGAGCCCAGGATCTCAACCATACCTTCTGGAGTGAAAAACCGCGTGATGAGCTTTGCCTTTATCCCCTCGAAACAACGATTTAGGATATCTCCGAATGAGTAACCTCACGCTACCTAAGTCAAACCATTGATACCAACATGATCAACCCATAAATGTGGAATAATGAAGGGTAACTTAGGTATTCTCGTTGATACCTTACCAGCCAGAAAAGGTACTCTCATTGATACCCTGCGGAATAATGACAATAGGTACTCTCATTGATACCTGTCTAGTAAATGGCTATACTTCATTGATACTACGACGAGCGAATGGTATTATCATTACTGCATAAAACAACCAGTAGGTTGAACAATAATAATTGTAAAAACCATTCAATAAGTTAAATCAGACCCTGCGCGTCATTCCATACTCCGACCTGCAACCCCCTTAAATAAATACAATGTTACTCACCAGCGGAAATCGAGCCACGGCCATCCCCGTTCGCATGACTCGGCGATAGAGAACCAGCGGCCTCGACGGTCAGAATCGATCCATTGTATACGAACCGGGGAGTCGCTGATCTAGATGACGAAGAGGGCCCTGGCGACCTAGACGATGAAGACGAAGACGACACTACTCTCCGAAGTCGCTTCCGTAATGGGACTACGGACTGCGTCTATGGCGGCGATCTTCATTTTTCCTCTGCAATCTCTTATTCATCCTTAAGATAATGCATTACATCACCAATGTTTTTTTGACTTTTTCACGGTAGATTCACGAGAGGAGCTACGACGCTTCTTAGACGCGCTTTTTGGGCATTTTCCCGGCAAACGACACGCAAAGCAAGCACTAAAAATGGGACGACCTGCTTGATTTGACACAAACAAAGAATGATCACTTTGGCGACAGAACGCCGATATGGGCCGACTGTGCCCAGGAGAGAAAAAGTTTTACTTTGAACTGTGTGAGATTTGACAGCAAGCAGAGCTACTACAATAATTCTTATTTATGAAGGCGAGGCGAAATATAGATAAGTACATTCCCTTTACACTGTCGTCACATTATTATTGTTACCATAAAAATACGCATAAAAGATTTTTTGTTCTTCTAAATAGCCCATCGACAAAGAAAGTAGTATAAACTACTTGTAATATTAAATGGTACCTTAACTTTTTACAATATTATCACGTCAAATTTATTAAATAATTTCTGGATTGTGCATAGCTTTGATACTTTTTTTTCAAATTATTTATATTTTAAGCTTAAATATCTCAAAAATGATTCATCCAAATACATCACCGTGTATATATTTAAAAACAGAAAAAGATCTTTTATTGTAGCGTATAATATACAGGGTGTTCCATTTCTTAAAAAGTTAGGTACCTTTATTTTTTCCATTTTTGCACTGGTGATATTTTTTTACTCATAATTTCAAAAGATATCATGTCAAACCACAATTTTTATATAAAACATTTTTTTCTGTCTTAAAAAATAAAGGCTTCAGAAGCCACGTAAATATAATCAAAGACCCTGTGCATGATTTAAATTTCTAATTATTTAGAATATCTTAATGGTTTTTCCAAGTAATTTATTAATTTTTTCATATTTTGGGTATTATTTCACCACCTATGAGGCTTAATTTTATTAAAAGTAAGCGTAATCTTTCTGATCGAAAAAGTGCAAGAACTATTATAAATTAATTTACAGTTTTTTTATATATCGCCAGATATTTTCAGCAAACATATCGTTCGGGGTAGTTCACCCTTCGTTACAAGGATGGTTTTCCTATAGGTACTGGTGGGGAAGTAAAACGATTTGAATTTTTAATAATTTAGAATCCCCTAGTAGTTTTTCCCAGATTTTTCAAGTACTTGATTTTATGTTTAGAAGATGATTTAACCCTTAGCGAGTTTAAGGTGGACTTTAAACTATATTACGCCCTCAATAATATAAAATACATTATTTTATTTTTTCTATTTTGTTAAATTTTATTTTATATAAAAAATACCATAAAAATCGCTTTTATTCTTATTGAAAATATTCAGAAAAGAGCTGTTTGACCTCCAGATTTTTTGTACAGTTTCAATTTTTATGAAAATTTGGAATTAAGTTGCTTTTACCCTCTAGATCAAAGTTTAAATATGCTTAGGTGTGCTTTTATTTTAGGTTGTAAAAACCACTCCCTTATGCTAAAAATTTAAAAAACCATAGAAATAAACCTTGTATAAATTAAAATTATAGCTAAATATGTAGAATGAATCTATTATTATGTTGTGATATATCTAACATTATATTTTAATCCTTAAAAATCACTCCTTAATAACAAAATTTAAAAGAAATGTTTTTTATTTCAAAATTATTTAATAACGCTTATTGTAGTAAAACATATTTTAAGAGTTTACGGTATAATAAATATTTAACTACCACACCCACCTTTTAAATAACCACTCCTTTATGAAATTTACAAAAAAAAATTTTTTGACAAATTAAAATGATTTAATGATAAATAATTATAGTCCTGAAAATGAAGCTAAAAATTGCAAAACCTCGTAACTTTGTGTCCTGCATCGATTTGTATAAAATTTGAATACAAGGCTTCTAACCTCCCTTACTTTAAATTTATTTCTGGTGATGCGCTGTTGGTTTTTAAGGGTGAAAACTGCCCCTTATTGTCAAAACTTATAGAGTAACATTTTAAACCTTAAGATGAGTAAAATTTGGTTTGGATTAGCTGAATAATGATTGTTTTATACTTTAAAATACAATTTTAAAATATTTCAACCCTTAAAATTCAACCCTTGTTAGAGCTTAAATTTAAAAAATATTTACCTCTAAAATGATTAATTTATCATAGTAGATTTAATTCTTAGAATCCTGTGTTTCTACCTTTATAGATCAACCCTGATTATAGCTTAATTAAAGAAAAAGATTTATTCCCAAAAAATAATAGCTTGGACAGATTTAATAATTAAAAATATTACTGCCTGAAATATTTTAAAGTACCTTCATTCTTTTACAAATTCTTCAACTTAAAACTAATTCCTTTACAACATTGCAATTTTATAAACCAATATAATAGATATAAATAGACAAATATAGAATTGTGTACAAAATTTTAATGGTAAAGTATAAAGTATACCTGCCTTTATAGAATATTATACTCCGAAGTGGGCTATTCTGACTTTTTGAAAAAAAAGCTATTGGTTTGAACATAGCCCATTAGATTTAGTGATAAGTTTGTTCAAAATAATTTTGTAGGATTTTTTTAAGAGCTAATCCCTTACTTTTAAAATGGGATGAGTTTAAAGGGCTAGAATAAGGTGGTGCTTGCTTATAAACAGAGGCTTTAAAACGGGCAATATCTGGCCAAATATTTATTGTACAGAAAATCCACATGTAATGAAAAAGTCTTTGTTATCAAAAGTTATACCTGGTACACTAAGTGATTTTTTTCGTATCTCCTAATATTGTTGGAGTTATTTTAAAGGCAAATTGCTATTTTTACGAAATTGCGGAAAAACGTTTTCTACTTTAAGTCTAATTTTTCTAAAATTAAGCATTTTAATTGGGTTAAACTTTGTGAATGTATTAAAAATACATATATAAAACTTTTTTCTAGCTTTTTATAAGCTTTTCATAATTTTGCTCTCTAGAGTTTTTTGATAATGATGCATATTGTTAGAGTTATTTGTCAAAAACCCCATTAAAAACGTCGATTTTTCGTTGTAAAACTTTTACTTTCAATTGCGAATAACTCGAAAATATTAGTTTTACGAAAAAATGTATGGTATATTTTTACTTAAAAATTACTTTCATTTTCGATTACTGTAATTAAAATGTAA
Source organism: Listronotus oregonensis (assembly GCA_019359885.1). Lineage (NCBI taxonomy): Eukaryota > Metazoa > Arthropoda > Insecta > Coleoptera > Curculionidae > Listronotus > Listronotus oregonensis. Next base: position 19,179 of record JAHBCN010010954.1, on the reverse strand, counting down.
TAAAAAAATTCCACCCACAAGATGGGGTGGTAACCACCTCAGGATAAAGCAGCACGCTCAGCGATGAGTAAACTTCTTTGATCTTTGGCCATTCCTACCTCCTCTGTAAAAATTTCTGCGGTAAATCCATGGGACGAGAAAATTAGTAGCCAAATGCCTTTATCTCCTGTGCTAGAGGTGGGATTTTCGATGTTTTTCAAAAACCAAAAAAATATGCTCATCTTGATTTTTTAATACCAATTATTTAACATATGCAGAATATTTTTAGGATTTTTTTAAGGTCTCTGGCAAAGGTAAGAAAATAGGCTAGCATATTTTATAAGGTGAATACTAATTTAAATGGTAAAATTAACGCAATAACGATAAACTAACATGATCATTCATAAATTATTCAACAAACTCATCAGTAAATATTTAGAACTATCCTACTGTTACCTCTTCAACCAAAGTGGACATCGAAATAATTCAAATTATGGCTAATAATTTGCAAAGCTATAGCCACAGTGTATGCAGTTGATATTTGAATTTGAGTAGTGCCATTTCCCGCGTCAGAGGTTGTCATTTCTGCATTGTTTACAGATAGATGGCATGGTTTAGAACGTATACAATTGCATGTATGCTCTTATTGTTCTGTATTGTGTTTATTGGGGAGATATAGGCTGACCGTTGATATAACAACTGCTGGACTAAGATTAACTATTCCATACCGTTAGTGTTATTGGTTTTAGCAGACTATTGTTTACTAACTGAAATTAATTATATAAGAAAGGTATTGATAGTTTTATGTTGAATAATAAATTATTTTTTTTAAATTTAGTTGGTAAGTATATTATAAAATATTACAAGCGCTGTCCAAAAAACTATCTGTAGAGAAAATCATCCTTAAAATATTGACTTGCTGCTTGACTTGAATTCTTAAAAATGATAAATATTGTTTCAGGAAAATGGTTTTTCAAATCAGAATTAGGGAGGCGTTCTTCGCCACCACTGTGAAACTTGGTCCTAGACAGCCCACCAACCGCCTCAACAAGGAAAATCTCTACACCATAGCATATGCAGATGACTGGTCATACTGTCCACATGGAAATTTGAGAGCGTACTCTGCGGAAAGGGCGCGATGTAGACTGCCGTCAGGATAATAGAAAGATGTGCCGATCACGCGCCATCTATTAACTCAAAAGACACATATGTTCCCTTCAAGCCAAAAGAGAAGTAAAGTGATGGCAGAACTCCAAAACTACCTAGACCCTGTAAGGTTTCAACCTGAAGTTTGCTTGCAGTGAGGAAAAATGTTCCAGTAACCTTGATAATGCAAGCTATCAGCGAAAAATCCATTTAGGTGAAATATATCAGAGCAGCATTTTTCTTATATAAAGCTGCTGAGTTCATAGGTGATCGAAGCTTGGGAAGTCGGCCCCAGACTCACTGGCCAATTATGCAAGATCTTATACAATATCTTAGACAGCAAAGCAGTTGTCTGGTCAGAGCCCATCGGTAATTTGATGAAGATCCAAAAAGCTGTAATCATGCATAGCCACGCAGCGCCAGTCCTTATACCATCACTGGAGAGCTCTGATTACACCACCACTTAGGCTATATCTTCCCTCAACTCTACCTTCTGGCGGCGGCACAGAGGCTTGCAGTCGAGATTGAGCATAGAGATCAGCTCATCACTGGTAGCAGTGCCACAGCATTGCTTTTAATAACTTTGGCAAAGCAAATGATGAAGAAAGAATCAAACACAAAGGTTGGTAAGAACCATGATATTTGCAGCACAGATGAATGAAAATAAAAAAGAATGGCATGGATGGAATTCTGGGATCTGTGATCTTTTAATTCTAACCCATTTAATGTAGTATGGGTGAGAGTTAAAAGAGCTTGCCAGGCGCTTCAAAGTGATTTATAGGTATGAACCATAGCTGCAAAAAATAAGTTAGCAGAGGTACATCAATGTGAAAGTTGTGCTTTTGAAACCATGTTATTCCATAGACACCATTATTCCCTGGGGCAAGACTCATGCAAATTATCTCTGAATGAATAACTTTCATTACCAGCAGCTATGTACATCAAAGGCAACCCATACTTTTAGATCTTTGCTAACCAGAAGGCTGCTGGGACAAAATCTTTTAGAATTCTTGAACTTTTGAACGAGTGTCAACATGATGACGACCTACTTCTCAGAAAAATACAACAGACTTATATCTGTAGCTTTATATCATAGATGAAATATTAACCGTAATTCTTTCTAGAAAAGTAAATGAATTGCCATCTTTGATTGATATAGTTAACATTACTTTGTAATATATTCTTGCTCTAATCATTGACTGTGCCTTTACGTGGAGCAGAGTTGTGCTGGTTCAAAAAACACCTCTCTTGAATAGAGAAATATGCAAACACTTGTAGAGGCTGTGAATGAAAGGCAGAGGTGAGAGTGCATCCTTAGATCCAGCCTCAGCCTCTGCCCAGTAGAAAGACTCCCATAAAGCAGAAAAACAGGCATTACTTTCTTTGAATATATTAAAGAGATCTTCTCCTCATGATACCTTCTTACCATTTTTAAATTTGTAGGATGAAGTATGATAAATGAACTCTTTAGAGGGAAAGTAATATCTGTTCTATTGAGTTCAGGATAGATGTTTATTTATTTTAAATATACAAAAATATATTCTTGAGATCTGTAAGTTTTCATATAGTAATGTGGCTGATTTTTCGCTGAGATATCTGAATTGTATTACAAAAATATTTTGTGTCGCTAAGCTTTCATTTTTGTAATCAAATTTCTGCCGATACGCTACAACGTGCAAATACTTACGCTTAAAGCGCTTTTTTTTTTAAATACATCTTCAAAATTAATGTTTGTATAAAGGTTAATGCGGGAAGCTTGGAGTATCGAGGCGGCACGTGCCACTACCAGCACTGTAAGTTGAGATTTAGCATCATAGTACCACATATTACATTTTCCACATGGTTGCTGCCACCTGAAGGATGAAATTCTATTCAGCACAACAGGTATTTGAAATTTAGAGCTCGCTAGAATTAATGAAAGCCAGTCCAGTAATTTTTTGAAGCAGGAAAGTCATCCAGTTTAGATACGCTGAATATTATGTCATTATTATTCTAAATGTAGTTTGATTTTCTTTTTGTAACAAGAGAAGCTTGTTTTTGTTGTTTGAAAGCAAAACAAATTGGTATAATTGGTTAAACAAATAGTTCTTAGTGGAGAAGCAGCTGCAAAACAGTTAGGAAGGCTTGAAAATTAGAACTTCTGTATTTATCGCGGCACTGGCCTGGAAAAAGTATGTTTTGAGTGATTTTTCTGCCTACTAAAATTGTGCAAAATTAAATATTAATTAAAAAACAACACATAGATATATATATATATAGGTGGTGGCAGACAGGCAGGTGGCAGGCAGGTATATAGGCAGGTGGCAGAGAGAGAGGCAGGCAGGCAGGTAGGTGGCAGGCAGGTTGTTTACTGCTTCCTAGCGTCAGAATGCAAAACATTATGCTTTTTAGCATTTATATTGGATATTGTTTGATTCTTTTCAAATTCAAAAGTAGGTTTCAGAAAGCAAAGTTATATAATTAAACAGCTAGAGTCTGAATAAAAACACAAAAAAAGTACTCTCTTTAGAGAGCAAATAATTATGCATTACCATCCACTAAACATGGGTATATTATATTTTTAACACCACTTCTGCAAATCGAGCAAGAAACGGATCAATACATTAGTATTGCAAAGAAGTTAGTCCGATTATTACATAGAAGTAAAGCCATATATTTATTGAAGATTGTTGATATTCTTTTATTTATAGTATTTGGTTTTTTGTGAATTTGAATTATCATAAATTTCTTTTTTTTGTTTTAGAGCTCCAGTTTTTAAAGTGGGAGAGCTTTCTTTTGAAAGCTCACTGTAACTGTGTGGTAACGATGTCCCTGTTCTTTGTGATCTGTTGGAATGCTTTCGTAGCATTTTCTACCATTGGTGTTTCTTTAGCCTTGTTTTCTTCAAATAGATGGTGCGTTGATCTGATATGTATACCTGGTAACTTACTTGTAAAATGATGCGTGCAATTTATTTCTTTCTTTTGCTTGTTTATCCCAATAAAATTATTTGATAATGTTCTTTTTTTGGGAGGCTTGGTGATGACTGCAAACAAAGTTAATAAAAATGGAAATTTTTTGATATACTACGGAGTAAAATGGGTTTAATATATTTTTTTGTTTTTGCTTATTTTTCCTTGATCAACGTTAATTATAAAATTTATATTTCTCTGTTTTTAAACATTTTATTGATTGACTGATCTGCAAAAGATTACCTTAGATACCTTTTGTTTTTCATTGATTTTATGTTCAAATTGGGACAGATAGTAGATCAGCTTCACCTGCCACCATTATTGCTTGATTTTTTTCCAAAAATTAAAGTAGCTAGAATTATAATTACAATGTAACACTGATGTTTTTTTTGTAAATATTTTATTTTTATGATACAGACGAAAGATTTTCATTTGAAAACTCTGCGGATTTTTAAGATGAAACATAAGCACAAAAAGTATTTATTACGAGCTCCACATTTTTATATATACAATTTTTTTTTTCTTAAGGACTTACATCAGTGGCGTTCATGCCGGTAAGTTCTCATTTTTAGAAGGAAGAAAACTGTACGCCACTGGTTTTTTCAAAATTAGCATTGATTTTCTTAAAGCCAGTTTAATTCTGCTTAAAAGTACCTCTTGGAGACGTCCTGATTTTACTGTTTTCGAAATAAAAATTAATTAATTAATCCGTATCCGTATAAGCTGTCAGCGGAGACCCTCAAACATTTCGAAGAGGCAGAAGAAATATTCGAATGCAATGACAGCATGCATTAACGCAGTTCCAAAGTTAAACTAAATAAATTATTTCTGAACAATCAGTACAAATAAATAATAAAATTATAAATAAACATGAAACAACTAAGTGTACTTTTAGTTTTATTTCGAAAACGGTAAGTCATAGAACCAAAAGTTTAAGAGTACTTTTAAGCATAATTAAACTGGGTTTTGCTATAGAAAATTACTAATTTTTGAAACCAATGGCGTACAGTTTTCTCGCTAAAATAAGTACTCACCAGCACGAACGCCACTGATCTAAGTGCCCATGGTAATTTTGTACATGTAAATGTGACCCATATTTATACATTTGCGTGTACAAAACTCATCCTAATATCTCCGAATTTTTTGAGAAATGCAAAAGAAACCATAAACACAAAAACTTTAATCAATTCCTGTATCCTAAAAACGAAGCATTTCCGACCCATGTTTATAGTGAACTTTTTTCATATTTTGTATGTATAATCTGCCCCTAAATGTTCCTCGTCTACAACATTCTGTAACACCCTGTATATTTTAATGATAACTTATAAACTATAAGAAATAGCGGAATGCAAAAAATATCCTTAAAGAGGAGAAAATCTTGATAAAAAGTTTTAACTTCCGGAGCCTCCTATCTTTCATAATTAATAATTTTAATTTAACGCTGAAAATGGGTTTCCGAGCGACCTTTTTATTGCGCACTTCGGCGTCAAAAACTGAGTAAAAGTACGTCACATTAAATAATATTTTTAGGTATTAAATATTAACTAAAAATTTAAAATTTTAGTGTATTTACATACTTCAAAGAATTTATTCTGTTAAAATTTAACTAATTAATTTCCAAAAACAAGAAAGTTATTTAAATTGTTAATTATCAAAATTGTTACCACTTTACAATTACATTGTACACTAAAAATAATAATTGTCGTAAGAAATTCCGTTACTTTGTGGAGCCTCTATATACATACCCAACAAAACTAAAACTTGCTGCCTTTTCTTGGTATTAAAAAAGAACTTTGTTTTTTAACTCATTTCATCTTCAATCTGCATTTACAAAATCAGTTGCATTCTATTAACATGAAAAGCGCGATAAAAACAGCTACCATTATTTTTCATTACGCGCAAGGACTAGACTATATTTATTGCATCTCATTTTACTCGGCAAATCGGAGGATCATGTAATCTTTTAAAGATTAGATCGGTTAATACTTTTATGTTTATTAGGCAAATTCATTTCTTTAAGATTATCTTCAAGTCGTGGTTAATAATTATGTAGTCAACAATAAGTCAAAGCACATCAAATTAGTTTCCTTTAATTTAAGTTTGAATATTTTATAGTTTTATTTAAAACTCACAAGAAAAAATAACAAAATAAATAAAAATTTCCGTTTTAGTCAAATATATACAAGAGGCACCTACTAGGTATATATGCAATGGACCGGGACGAGAATTTGTAATCGTCCGCTCGTGTATGCATTCTTGTTCAGTAAGAAACAACAAAGTAACACAATTTTCAGTTTGTTGGGAATTATAAAATGTATAAAAATTATTCGCTGGTATGAATTTAAGGTAAGCACACGTGTGTTTTTAAAAAAAATCTTAACATTTAAAACCTAAATGGATATTTCTCTTATCAAATTGAGGAAAGTCAAAATTGTTCAGTGGTATTTGGTATGTGTGCACTTTACAGCGGGTAAAAATATATTTGTTGAAATGATTCTAATAGCCACAATTCTACATATATGGAATATATTTCTATCTAAATAAAATAAGTAGAATATTTTCTTTCTTAAAAAGCTCTATTCTTCAATTTCGATGTTTAAAAATAGTTTAGATATTAATTACAACACAGGGTATTATAACTCCATAAAGTAAGGCCATAAAATGTTATATATTTCAAATCCTTCAATAATATAAAATTTCTCTAGATAACAGATTTAATGCATTATTTGTATAAGAGACTTATGACCTAAAAGATCTAATAAATATAATTGCTTATGGTTTATTATTGACCAATAATTTATTTAAAATCCATGCCTCCATGTTAAAAGAGTAACACAAACACAGCTTTAAAATTTATGTTTTGGCAACATGACCTCTTTTTTGATCGTTAGTGTCGTAATAATAATTAACAACTTGGCAAAGAAATAACACGGCAAAAGCAACACCTGTCAATAGGGACAGCTCCTTAATACGTTAAATTTATCCCGAGGCGACTAGCTCAACCTACACAGAGCTAACTACAAATAAAAGCTAAACGTAGCCATATTTGTGGTTTCTTCGCATAAAAACAATGTGAATTTATTTTGTGTATCTTTTCCTAAACTCAGAATACTTCAAAAGAGATAATTTGAATTAAGATGTTGAAAATACGATACAAAGTTAACATTTTTCTTAAATGGGACATCTATTTGGGTTTGTTCTTGAAACCATGGTATTTTTTACGATACTTTTTAATAAAATGATTTTGTAATAATTTTAATAACACCAGAATGGACTTTAATTATATATTTTCTTTCTATCAGTATGTATTAAGTAAAATTTACCTCATTATTATTGGCATGCTTTTGCTTGTTATGACATTTTGCGTATATTTATTGATATCTTAAATCGCAAATTATGTAAATGAAAATATTTCTCTTGTTACTAATATAAACACGACATTCTTTATACAGAAACGAATCGAAAAAAAGGGACGCTTTCAAATACAAACCAATAATTATGCTGTCCCCTTAAGTAAATATTAATTTAATGTCGTATTTCTTTTCCTTCACTTTAAATAATTTCTTTAGGATTTTTCGGGTCACATTTTTTTAAATATGGGAAAGCGACAAAAACGGCCCTGTTTAGTCTTTGTGGCATAAACCTTTGCAAACGTTAGTTTAATCGGTTGTTGGTGTCTTTTTAATATGACATATTTTTTTACAACTTATTCTTTCAAAATATATAAAACTTATAAAAACAACTTTTAATTATTGTTATCCTTTATTAAAATTTTAAATTTTCCAAATAAAATAAATATGTTATAAATTCATAGTCTAATATAAAAGTAAAGGAGAGCTATGCTCCTGGAGTAATAATATTTTAACTTACTATTTTTGTATGCACTGAAATGGCCTAAATGTTTCGTTTTTTGCAGAACATAACATTTACACCTAAACCATTCAGGGATAATTCGTTTAAAAAATAAAATCTGGACCTTTAACCGTTTTTATTTAGTTAGTTTCAAATTTATTTTTTACCATAGTACACAATTTACCAATAATCAATTGTTCCTCCATACTCTAGTCTATTAGCATCGGAGGAACAAGTGATCATTACGACTGAAGATTCAAAAGCAAAAAAAATTTGAAAGAAAAGAAAAGGAAGAGATAAAATACATAAACATTCGACCACTATGCCTCAATCATCTTTTAATTACTGAATCAGATAATGACTCACAAGACAGTAATGACTCTCCTGGAAACTCTGATGAAGCATAAACCTACTTCTTCATGTAAAAAGAAGTATTTGTTAGAATCAGAAGGAATGAATATGTCTACTTTGGAACGTACATCAAAGAAAACTCTTTCACTAAGGATATCGTTATGAGCCGACAGAAATAAGGTTTCTGATCGAGAAGCTCTGCGGCTAATTATTCTAATGTTTCGCACTTGGGCACGATCCCTACCTCTTTGTCTGTTTCTCAGCGGCCGATAAAAAGAAAACGGTATGAAGCACGTCAAAGCTTTTCAAAGAATTCACTTGAAAATCTCTTTTCCATGGAAACGAACCAGTTGTTGTTCATTGGGACGGGAAGATCTACCTGATATTTTAGGTTCTGGATAAGGTGGATAGATTACCAGTACTAGTTTCCTGTGTAAATGGAGAAGAAAAATTACTTGGGGTTCGAAAACTAGCTTCTGGTACTGGGATTAACTGTGGTCTGGCTGTTATCAATATGATTGAAAAGTGGGATCTGGGGGATAGAGTTATTGGCAGGCTTTTGATACTACAGCTGTAAATACAGGACAAACACGGAGTCTGTACTCTTATTGAATGTAAAATTGAAAACAACTTTATGGCTGGCCTGCCGCCATCACATACTAGAAATTGTTCTTAGTAAGGTCTTCACAGTATGCTTTGGTCCTTCCAGCTCTCCTGACATACTCACTATTTAAAAGGTTCAAGGAAGTGTGGAGTCTTGAATCTGCTCAGACAATTATCTTAGCTTTGGATGTCTCTCCTGAAGAGGACTGCCTGAACAAGGTACAATCCAAACATTGCTACCACCTCTAGAGAGTGAAAGACCAACCCAGAGACGATTATATGGAGTTGATGGAATTATCCTGTTGGTTTTAGGGTCACTCCCCTGAAAAAAAAAAATTCACTGGAGAGCACCTGGCCCTATCCATCATGCTCGTTGATGGCTAAACTTATTTATGCAATCAAACTATACCTTTTTCAAGGACAGAACATTTTTCATCTAACTTCAAAGAGAGTTAGTTTGGAAAGATTTGTCAAGTTCGGTGCTTTGGATTTACATCAAGAACTGGGTTGAGGCTCCAATTGCGGCAAATGCTGCCACTAATGATATCCATTTTTGAAGGAAGCTGATAGCTTTGCTGATGAAGAAATCAGTAAGACGACAAAAAACTCTAGAGTACCCATCTATGGTACTTGATGTGTTGATTGGTCTGTCACTTCATTTTTCAGACAAAGTCAGTGATGAACAAAAAACTTATCAATGTTAGCAAATGACAGCTGTTCCACAAAATCGTGTGCATGGTGCGATAAACCATCGTTACTGCATAAAATATCAGATTTTGCCAGCTCAAAACTACAAATCTCTCTTGTCAATTCTTAAAATTGACCATTCTCATTTCTTGAACTACACCCTAGCGAATGGAAGAGCGACGAGCAGTTCATCAGAGGCACGAAATTGTAAAGAACCTCAAAGTTGTAAATGACATTGCCGAAAGGGTGTCAAATTACCAAGACTTCAACAAATTGATAACCACGACGAAGAAGAGAGAATGCAACACTGCAGATTGTGGAACCGCGTGCCGGCTCCAAACCTAAAAATCAGCAAATTGTAAAATCTTCAAAGTGTTTGGGAGCACTCCCTTTAAAATAATATAAGTAGAGGCAAAAAAATTTGAGGAAATGCTTTATGAAATAGAAAATAAAAGGTGCCTAGGCTGTAGTATCAATTTAAATTTTTTTCCCCATTGGTTTGTGGACCATTAAAGTTGTTTTTTATAGTTATTTTAATTTTTAAAAACCCTGTGGAGATATTAAGATGAGTTTTTTCATTGCAATTTATAATATAGGTCACATTTAGACAAAATGTTCTAAGGATTAAGATCATGGGTTCGTGCTGGTAAGTACTTATTTTTAGAAAAAAACTGTACGCCACTTTTTTTTTCCAAATATTGTATTCCCTTTTTTTAAAGCCAGTTTAATTATGCTTAAAAAGTACCCCTTGGGACTTTTTCGTTCTGAATACCGTTTTCGAAATAAAACTAAAAGTAAAACCTTAGCTGTTTCATGTTTTATTTATAATTTTATTATTTTATTTGTACCACTAATGGTTCAGGAATAATTTATTCGATTTTAACTTTAGATTAGATGCTATAAATGGTTTCCCCTTCTGTGAATGTGACCTTAATAATACTTTGCGTTTTAGCAAAACCTATCTCAATATCTTCACGGGTTTAGAGAAATGTGAAATAATCTTTAAAAGGGAAAACTTTGAACACCGTATCATAAAAACAAAAACATTTCCGACCATGTTTATATGAACTTTTTTTATATTTACATTTAGAATCTAACCCAAATTTTCCTCACAAATTTCTGTAAACCTGTATATATATATATATATATATATATATATATATATATATATATATATATATATATATATATAATATATATATATATATATATATATATATATATATATATATATATATATATATATAATTTTAAAATTTTTTAAAAAATTTTTTAAAAATTTTAAAAATTTAAATAATAAAAAATGGTTAAATTTTGGGGGGAAGGGGGTTTTTGGGAAAAATTAAGGATTAGTAAGGGGGGGCCCAATTCGGTTACAAAAAATTGTTTTACTTTTTTAGGTTTTTTTAGAAATGACCTGAAACATGCATTTTCGAAATTATTTTTTTTTTATAGTGAAAATTTTCAAATTGTAAAAATTAAAGCAGCTTTTTTTTTAGAATATGACGAGTAAATCAATTTTTATTTTCTACGTTTCGGGTTTTTAGACATCAGCAACTTTATTTTTCATATGGACGTTTTATTATTTTAAAGAAAAAAAAGTGCTTTTATTCTGGGTTTTAACAATGTATAACATGTTATAATTTAAAGTTTATAACCTCATTTTTTTTAAAAACAAATATTTTCTCAAATTGGTTTGATTCCGGCGAACGTCATTTTTTTGTAAACAATAAAAAAATTTTACAGAAATGGGTTCGCGAAAAAAAAGCTATAAGTTAATACTGTGTTACAACAAAACTACCGGCCCCAAGTTTTTTTTGAAACAAGTGAAACAAAAACATTTAAAAATGGCCAAACTAAAAGAAGAGAAAAAAAACGATTTAAAATTCAAAATGTTTTCCATATTTTCAACATATTAACGATATTTTAAAAGTTCTAACCACCCTATGAATGGTTGATTTAGATATGTAGAATTTTTTATCAAATCCCCTGGCTGAAGATGTTGGATTTTCTTAAAATGTTGGTTAACTGCAGCACTTCGTTTTTTTTTATCGTACTTTGGTCGTGGTTTTTAAAACTGAATGCCATTGTAACCCGTTTTCAAAAGTATGTTAGTTTAGATGCTGCTTTGGGAAAATTGTTTTTAAAAACGTTTGCAGCTATATTAACACCATTGCTTTGGGAAAAAAAAAGTTTTTTTTTAAAATTTAAATTTTAAATTGGGTTTTTCTTTTAAATAAATTTAACCCAAAATTTTTTTTTAACAAAAGGGTTAAAACTCAAACTATAACATGTTATACATTGTTGAAATAAGAAAAAAAGCACTATTTGGCCCGGAAAAAATTCCCAATATGGCCCATTGAAAAAGTAAAGTAGATGTTTTATCAACTTTTACTTTTCATATGGGCGCCACATTTTGTTGTAACACGGTATTAACGTTATAGCTATTTCCCCCTTTCTGCCGAAACCCAATTTTTTTGGTAAAAAAAATCTTGTTAAACCCCTTATTTTTTTGGGGGCCAAATTAAAATTTTTAAAATTTTAAAAAAAAAACCTATTTGGCTGCGTAAAATCCAAAAAAAAATGGCGTCCATATGAAAAATAAAGTTGATGTTTTAAACTGAACGTGAAATAAAAATTGACTACTGGTCATATTCCAAAAAGGTTGAAAAAGTTTTAACAGATTTGAAAAAATTTTCATTTTAAAAAAAAATATGGCAAATTTCAAAAAATGCATGTTTCGGGTTTTTTTAAAATTTTCCCCAAAACCTGAATAAAAAAAAAAACCAGGTAGAAAAAAGGGGATTAGCTTACAATATAATTGTCCAAACTTCCATTTAACGTTTTTTCTATCTATCGTGGTTTTTAAGATCCCTAATTCCCCACAATTTGGGTGGACACATGTATATAGTAATTTTTTTATGAAACATAGTTAGAAGGTTTAAAAAAAAAGGATTCCAAGAAATGAGTCATGTCATTTTTTCTGCCAATAAAATTGCAATTGTTTTTTTTTAAAATTAATTAAACAAAAATTAAAATTTTTTAAATTAATTGAAAAATAAAAACCCCAAATTTTAAACAATTTTATGACATTATCTTATTGTGTACACTCATAGAAAGGACTCTAAAAAAAAAAAAAATTTTAAAAGGAGATTATTTAAACAATTTATCCAACTTTTAACGGAGACGAAGGTACGGGAAAAAAAAGGGAATAAACGATAGGGTAGCATTTTGAAAAATGCATTAATTTTTTTTCCAACGGGACTTTTTTCCTTAGACGTTGAAATAGACTATAATTTTTTAAAAATTTTAAATCAATATTTAGTGCTTAAAATTAGTTGGAAGGAGTACTCACTATACTGGCGTACTCATCCAGGGAAAAGGGGAGCAAAAATTATAATTTTCTCCAAAAAGGGGATTTTTTTTGCAATTTTCCCCCCATCTTTTTATTTGAAGTTATCATCAAAAAAAATTTTTTTTTGTTTTTGTTAATAACATCCGGATGACACAAATTTTTGAAACCCAAAACACGTCAAATGAGCCATCGCTCATATTTTTTATACCCATCTAACTATTTTTCTCAGAAAACTCACTTTTTGGCTAAACTATTGATTTAATTTTTAATTATACATACTTTATACTATTTTATTTTTATATGGGTTTATAATTTTTGGAGAATTTTGCACCAACCTTAAACACCTCGAGAAAATCAAAAGGAAGCGAGAGACAAGAATCTCTATCTTCTATGAGAGACCTCAAGATATCTGGCGATACCTTTATGAAGCAAAAATGGGAGCTTTTTTGGGCCAGTTTTAAGAATATTTTGACGATAAAATTAGATAAACCAAATAGAATAACAAAAAAAGCTTTTGCCAGATTTCTATAAGATAACTTTCTGTTATCCAATAAATAATAAGTATAGTATACTAATCTAAGTAGTTAGATGTTTACAGCATAACCCCGAGATTCCAAATTGTTAATTTAAACCATCTGTACAACCACAAAAAGCAAAGCGATCTTAAAAAAACGGGAAAATAACTTTTAAAGAAATTTTGGCGCGAAAAAATTTTACTGATCTCGCCCAAAAAGGGGGGGAGGGTTCCCCTTTCCTTTTCCGATAGAGCCTTTTCTCTGTTTAACGAAAAAATTTAACCCTTTTCAGAGGGGGAGAAGAATTTTTACGGTTTTGGGAAAAAAAAACCGAAAAAAAATCGGTTTTTTTAACCCCTTGTTTTTAAATGATTTTGGGAAATTTCCCTTTTTAAAACCTTTTTTACCCCCAATTTTTTTTTAAACTTGAAAATCAAAACGAAGAATTTTTTAAAAAAGAGGGAAATTATTAAATTATTAAAGGATTATTAGGTGCTAAAGGGGCTTCTAGGAAAAAAAAACATTAAATAGGGGCAATAAAAATCGAATAATTTTTATTTTAGAAACACGCCCAGTAAGCAAGACACCGTGTCACCAAAAATTTCATAGTCGTAAATCATCAGTTTGGTCATTTTTTTTATTTTTGTCAAAATTTTCTCATCGATCCCTTTTCCCCTTGGGTTTTGGGTTTTTTTATTTTTTCTGGGAAAATTTTTTCCCCCCGGGCCCTTGCCTGTTTTTTGAACAAAATTTCACATATAATCACCCTATAATTTGCTTATCGATCCCTCCTTTTGGATTTTTGATTTGAGTTTCTATTTTCCTGTAATTTATCTCCAACCCTTTGACTTTTTGAAAAAATTTTTCCCCAATTATAATCCCCCTTAGAATTTGTTTTTATCGATCCCTCCTCTGATTTTTCGATTTGAGTTTCTATTTTCGTAAATTTTACTCCAAGCCTTGACTCTTTGAACAAAATTTTACATATAATCTCCTTAGAATTTGCTTTTTGATCCTCTTCGGATTTTGATTTGAGTTTTTTATTTTCAAAAATTTTATTCCAAGCCTTGACTTTTTTAAACAAATTTTACATATAATCCCCCTAGAATTTGCTTTTATTCCCCCTTTCCTTTTGGGAAATTTTTGATTTAAGTTTCTATTTTTCTGAAATTTATCTCCAAGTTTTGACTTTTTTGAAAAAAATTTACATAAAATTTCCCCAAGAATTTCCCTTTTTAATCCCCCCCTTTTTTGTTTTTTTGATTTAAGTTTCTTTTTTTAAATTTGTCTCCAACCCTTTGGGCCCTTTGTTTTTTTGAAAAAAATTTCACATATAATTTTTCCTATAATTTGCTTATCGATCCCCTTTTTTTGGGAATTTTTGATTTGAGTTTCAAATTTTGATAAAAAAATTTCACATATAATCCCCAAAGGAATTTGCTTTTTTTAATCCCCCCTTTTGGGATTTTTGATTTAAAGTTTCTATTTTTCTGAAATTTATCTCCAAGCCTTGACTCTTTTTTGAACAAAATTTCACATATAATCTCCCTAGAATTTGCTTGTCGATCCCTCCTCTTGGATTTTTGATTTGAGTTTCTATTTTCGTGAAATTTATCTCCAAGCCTTGACTTTTTTTGAACAAAATTTTACATATAATCTCCATAGAATTTGCTTTCAATCCCTCCTCTTGGATTTTTGTTTTAAAGTTTCTATTTTTCTAAAATTTATTTTCCAAGCCTTTGCCCCTTTTTAAAAAATTTTTCACATATAACCCTCCTAGAATTTGTTTTCCCGACCCCTCCCTTTTGGGTTTTTTGTTTTTGAGTTTTTTTTTAAAATTTCATTCCCCCACTTTGAAAAAAAATTTTTACATATAATCCCCCTAGAATTTGTTTTGGTTTCCCCTTCCCTTTTGGGTTTTTTGATTTGAGTTTCTTTTTTTCCTGAAATTTATTTTCAAGTTTTGACTTTTTAAACAAAACATATAATTCCTAAAATTTTCCCTTTTTAAATCCCCTCGGGGTTTCCTTGATTTTTTATTTTTCGAAATTTATCTCCAAGCCTTGATTTTTTTAAAAAAATTAATTTTAATCCCTAGAATTTCCCTTATTGCCCCCTTTCCCTTGGTTTTTTTGATTTAAGTTTCTATTTTTTTTGAAATTTTTCTCCCGGCCTTTGTTTTGAAAAAAATTTCACATATAATCCTTTAAATTTGTTTTATTAATCCCCCCTTTGAATTTTTGATTTAAGTTTCTTTTTTTCTGAAATTTATTTCCAACCCTTTGACTTTTTTGAAAAAAATTTTTACATATAATCTCCTTAAAATTTTGTTTTTGCCCCCTTTCCTTTTGATTTTTGATTTGATTTTCCTTTTTTCCCCTAAAACATTCCGCCTTGACTTTTTTAAACAAATTTTACATATAATTCCATAAATTTGCTTATCAACCCCTTTTCCCGGGAATTTTTGATTTAAGTTTTTTATTTTCCTAAATTATTTCCGTTTTGATTTTTTAAACAAAATTTCACATATAATCTCCTAGAATTTCCCTAATGCCCCTCCCTTGTTTTGTTTTGGGTTTTATTTTTTTGAAATTTTCTCAAGGGTTTGGGCCTTTTTTAAACAAAATTTTCATTTTTAATCCCCTTTTAAATTTTTGTTTTTTGCCCCCTTTCCTTTGATTTTTGTTTTGGGTTTTTTTTTCCCTGAAATTTATCTCCAAGCCTTGACTTTTTTGAACAAATTTTACATATAATCCCCCTAGAATTTGCTTATTTTTCTCCCCTTTGGTTTTTTTGATTTAAGTTTCTATTTTCCTGAAATTTATCTCCAAGCCTTGACTTTTTTTGAACAAAATTTCACATATAATCTCCATAGAATTTGCTTATCAATCCCTCCTCTTGGATTTTTGATTTAAGTTTCTATTTTTCTGAAATTTATTTTCCAAGCCAAAAATCTTTGAACAAAATTTTACATATAATATCCATATAATTTGCTTATCAATCCCTCCTCTTGGATTTTTGATTTAAGTTTCTATTTTTCTGAAATTTATCTTCAAGTCTTGACTCTTTTTAAACAAAATTTCACATATAATCTCCCTAGAATTTGCTTATCGATCCCTCCTCTTTTTGATTTGAGTTTCAATTTTTTGAAATTTATCTCCAAGTTTGACTTTTTGAACAAATTTTACATATAATCTCCTAAATTTGCTTATTTTCCCCCCCCTTTTGGGATTTTTGATTTAAGTTTCAATTTTCTGAAATTTATTTTCCAAGTTTTGACTTTTTTAAAAAAAATTTACATAAACCTCTCTGGAATTTGCTTATCAACCCCTTTCCTTTTGATTTTTGATTTAAGTTTCTATTTTTCTGAAATTTATCTTCAAGTCTTGACTCTTTTTTGAACAAAATTTCACATATAATCCCCTGGAATTTGCTTATCAATCCCTTCTTTTGGACTTTTGATTTAAGTTTTTATTTTCCTGAAATTTGTCTCCAAGCCTTGACTTTTTTTGAACAAAATTTCACATATAATCTCCCTAGAGTGTGCCTATCGATCCCTCCTCTTGGATTTTTGATTTTAAGTTCCTATTTTCCTGAAATTTGTCTCCAAGCCTTGACTTTTTTGAACAAAATTTCACATATAATCTCCCCTATCGATCCCTCCTCTTGATTTTTGATTTTGAGTTCCTATTTTCCTGAAATTTATCTGCAAGCCTTGACTTTTTTTGAACAAAATTTCACATATAATCTCCCCAGAGCGTGAATTATTGCCAGAAATTTTTTGAGTACATGAATTTTTTAAAAATTATTACGATTTGCAAAGGATGAGGGATAATTTTCTTTAAAATTCATAAAAGAAAAATTTTCCCCGAATTAATTAAACCGGGGGATTCGGTACGAAAATTTATACCAAAATTACATTTAAAAAGAAAACAATAAGTAAATATTTATTTGGACGTTATCCACAAATAAATAGAATGCTGTGTGTAATGCGAGTTTTGAAAAGAAATGTTGCGATTTGAAAATATATTTTTAAAGAATTTAAAATTAATTAATGATATTATAGAATTTACAACCTTTTTTAAATTGTTATATTTTTAACTTATAAAGTGGAATAAAAATATTTTTCAATATTATTTTAATATTATTTTGTCTAATTATATGATAGATGTCATTGCCGAAATTTCCACTTTTAATTTTACGTCTACATGCTCATTTGGGTAAAAAATTTCAGAAAGTTTGCTGGTTTTTATTGTAACAAAAATCAAAAAAAAGGATCTGATTGGGTAAAAATGACTGGTATAAAATTTTCGGCGGAAGCGCAAGATTAGGTTTTGACATACATTTTCCTTAAAATCTTCTTGATATGCTTCCGCTGCGGGGGAAAAAGAGGGGAACATATTTCTTATTCCTACAAACGGCTCAAGCAAATTTTTTAAATTTTTCACTCAAAATGGTGCAGAAAAAATTTAATTCTACAAAAATTGTTCAGAATCATTTAAGAAATACTGATTTTCTATTTTGGAATTTTTTGATACATTTTCGGACCTCTGAAAAAATGGCCGAATGGGAGAAGTTTGAGATTTATACAAAAAAAATTCTAAAAAACTTCACCCATATTCCTGAATAGCGCTGAATACTTTTTGTGCAAAAAATATTGTTCTGTAAAAGCGATCATTTTTGACATAACGGGTATTTATCAATGAATAATTGACCAATATTTTACCGAAAAAATGTGTCAGCTTTTAAAAAATTTATAGATCAGAAAGTCTTTGGGACCTTTACCTTAATAAATGCTAGAAGACCGTGTCTGCCGAAATTTTAGAAAAAAGTTATACACTTTTTTGCATACGTATCAAAATTTTTCTATTCGGCCATTTTACCAGAGATTCGAAAATGTGTTTAAAAATTCTAAAACAGATTATCCGTATTTATTGAATGATTCTGAATAAATGTTTTATGAGTAAAAGTCCATTTTGCGTAAAAAATATTGGAAGATTATGGCTGTTGTGGAAATTAGAAAATTTTTTCAATGTTGTCTTTCACGCAAACAGTCTTTTGAGCTTATCAAAAGGAAGGTTTTAAGCAAAAAAAGTATGGCAAAACCTAATCTTGCTCTCTGTATGATCATTTTTGCTCCAAAAATTCGTTTTTTTTTTATAAAAATCAAGATTTAAAAACAAATTTCCCAATAATAAAAACCTAAATCAGAAAACCAAAAAGAGGAATCGATAGGCAAAAAGACAAGCATTTTAAAAACGGTTGAACTATATGAGCTGTAGAGTAATTTTTGGTGGCACAGTGACGCTTCATCCCATTGTGCATTGTGACATGACATGACTGACAATCAGTGAAAGACAGTCAGTAATTAATAATAATTTTTAGTTTTTTAAATTTTCTGCGATTACGTCTTATTAATTTTATCTTTGGATAGGTTCATGTAAATGCAACTTACTATAGAGTGTGTTCCAAATTCGGCGTACATGTATTGCTATCGCGTTTAGTATATGAGATAGGGAAACGGTTTAAATGGTGAAATTTTCAGAGGATTTAATTCTAATTTTACCACACTTGCTACTTAACAGTTTAAAAAATATTTTAAAAAAGAATTTTTTACAATACATTTGTTAACGCCGGTCCGACGCCTCATCAATGCTCTTCGTGGCAAACAAAAGCGGTAATATTGTTTAAAATACAGACAGGGGCACCCTACTAGGTATATAGCAATGGACCGGGCGAA